>APFE030271512.1:0-19071 GCA_000404065.3 Pinus taeda | reverse complement strand
ATTAGCAAAACTTACTTAATCATGCTTAAGAACACCTAATGTAATGATCTGGGTTGTTTTATGGTGAAAATGAGGCAAAAGATAAGGAAAGATAAGGGAAGATTGAGGAAAACGGTAGATAAGTAAGTGTAAAGTAGAGGCTCTACAGTCCCCATATGGAGCCAGATGTTGCATTCAAATTGCCAAAGTTCCAGGGAAGCGGAAGTACCAATTTTTTCAATAAAGATAGAATCACATATCGGCAGTCCATGTGTCATGGTTATCCCATTCTGCAAGTTATGTAATGTAAATGATCTTAGTAAAACCTTGAGTCTATGTAACAACCTAGGTAAGTTTATAATTTTGATGACAAATTCCATCTTAGGAGGTTTTTTAGCCTCACTGAGTTCTTGTGTTTTTAGACACGACTAATAAGAAGAGTTTTTTCTCTCCAGCTTAAACCCCAAAGCTAGGGTGAAATTTATTGTCAAATTATTTGGTGAGTCCTAGTGTTTTTAGTTGAGTCTGATGTAAAAGTGATTTGAGAATAATTTAAGCTAGTTTGCTTAATTATTTTATTACAAATCACTTGGTTTACTAGATCATATTGTGTGGCAGATGGGTTATGTGTCTTAAGGGTCTAAGCCAAATGTGTATTCCCTCTTTGAGTCTTGTAAATGTAAAATCTTATGTATTAGAGAGTTGGAAAAAAATTAAATCCCCTCGTGTGAATTTTTTTTTTGGCAAAATAAAATTAAATCCTAAGCCAAAAAATTAATTAGTTAGAGTCAAATTTAATTGTTTTAGGAAAATAAATTTTCCAAATGAAAAAATTCGTGGGTCTTAAAAGAGTCAATTTTTAAAGATCCTCCACTAAGGGAATATTGTGTATTTCAAGAAAATTTGGATCCTTGGACCTTCGTGGTTAAGTCAAAGTCAAATTTTGAGGAAATTAGCCCAAAATAATTAATTTTGAGCTAATTAAAATGGAATTAAATGATAAATTCGAAAATTCCTCAAAAATAAAAAATAAAGGGCCAAGATTAAAAGATTTTGAAATTTTTATCAACAACCAAGATTATTTTGATAAGGATCAAAGAAACTAATTGCTATTTTTCCATTTGGAAGATTTAACTATAAATTAGAGTCATTTGAGTCTTTAGCATCTTGATCTCTGTCTAGAATGTTGCTGCTGGCGCATTTTTATAAACTATTATCCCATTGGGAACTATTTTTCCTGCTATAATAAAAGACTTTGGGGTGCAACTTGAGGTGTTCTTGTTCGTTGATCTGTGGTATATATTGACTACGGGCTTCCTATGTTTTGCTTCATGTGATTATTTTGAGATAATACATAGTGTTTGCATATATTCAATCCTTGGTCTCCAAGTTGACAGATTGTGGGCAAGGATCATTTTTCTTGGATCTCTAGTTTTTATATAGTGGATTAAATCTTCGCTAAGGCTATAGCGAGCATAAATTTTCTGAAGCATTTCTAGTCATTCTTCAAAGGAAAATAAATATAAAAATCATTCTTTGAAAATTCATTTAAAAGCCCTTGTATAATTTGTAAAATAATTTTGTAATTTTAATTGTAATTTTTTTTTTCTAGCTTGGGTTAGGGTTTTAGATTTATTTTGTATATATTTGGGGTTTGGGTGTTGTAATTTTTCATTTTGCAGGTTGGATCAAGGGATCAAGTGGAAGAAGAACTTGATCTAGGCCCTTAAGGGTAAGATCTAGCCTCTTGAAAAATTTGCAGGGCTACCCACGGAAGAATTTTCAGAAAATCAAAGAGCTGAAGCATAATTTTTTTTTTGGAGCAAGGGTTTCAAAATTTTCAGGGCTTCTAGCCCCAATTTTTCCCTCCTAAGCCTCAATGTCTAGGTTTCTAGCCCTCCCAAGGCTAGCTGTGGGCCTTAGGGTTTGTGGCATCCCTTCCTTTCCCTTGTCGCAGGCCTAAAAGGCTTTGTGGCTTGCTCCTCGACCCTCCTCGGCTCCTCTGTACCCCTCCTCGACTTTTGCTAGCGTTCTGCTAGGCCTCCTCCGTCCTCCCTCAGCCTCCCTTCTCGGCCTCCTCTCCTCCCTTCCCTTGGCTGCAACCCTCTAAGGGCTTGCAACTCCCCTTCTAGGTCTTTAGGCCCTAGTTTGTAGGCCTTAGGTCCTTTCCTAGGCCTCTAGGGCCCTCCTAACCCCATTGCTAGCCTCACTAGGCATAACATTGGCCTTTTCTTGGCCTTCCTAGGCCTCCTTTGGAAGCCTTTAGCATTTCTTGTCACCTTTGCCTCTTCTGTGGACTCCCTTGGCATTTTTCCTTGGCCTTGAGCCCTCATCTAGTCCTAGTTTGGCCCTTGTCCATTTCTGAAGCATTTGAGACTGATCTCTTGGTGGTTTTGCAGTTATTTGGTCTCCAAAATCTTAATTTTCAGGTGGCATCTTCATCCAAAATTTTTGGCTCACTTGGGCAAGTGCTTCTTCAAGGCTTAAAGCCTAGGGTTTGACCTCTAAACCTTAGTTTAATCTCTATTTTATTACAACAGTGAAATCATTAATGATCAAGCCCTAAAATCACATATTAAATGGTCGAAATTGGTCAAATTGCAAAATTTTCGTTTTTGTGAATTTTGGCCACTTGGGTACTTAAGATCTAGCCTAAGTCTAGCTTTTAAGCTTGCTGGAATTTACTGCATACCTGAAAATTCAGATCTGAAAATTTCTGAAGCATACATCTTAATAAGGGTCAATTTTGAATTTTCAGTTTTTGGCAAAAAATTATTTTTTTTGGGCATTATCTTTAGTGTTGCTAGCTTGCTGATCTATCATTGTTTCACTGCTGTAATAAACATATCAATTCTGAAATTTTCCGAATCAAACTCTCGAAAAGCCCTAAAATTGAATTTTTCAAGTTCTAGTGCAATTTTACTATTTTTGGGCATATTGATCTGTAGTTCTTTGCTGCTGTAATTAATATTTCAGATCTGAAAATTTATTGAAGAATACATCTTAAGAAGGCTAATTCATCCGATTTTTCAGCTCATCAAGTTACTTGGCAAATTGGGCATATTTTTGGGCATAGGCATTGTTGGATTGACATTTACTTACTGCTGTCATAACTTGTTTACTGTTGTCATAACTTGTTTACTTCTCTCATAATAATCACTTGCCGCTTATAAAAAGATCATAGGAACATAAATGCATAAATATCTTCATAGCCTTGTGTTTGGTTACTTGTTCCTAGCATTTATATTGTGAAAGTGGCTAATGCTGTTTGTCTTTTGTGAGTTTACATGCTATAAGAATTCATACTTCACACTCACTTTAAGCACTTAGATCATTAGTCAAATCTAGTGATAAGCCTCTTAGGAATATCGACATCTTGTGAATCTAGTTCATATCTGTTTGACATTGAGTAATAAGATCACGTGTAATCTTGTTGTACATCTTTGATAACTGTAATTGGCATCTTGATTGATAAGTGGATAAGTTGGTTAAATTGGTTAAACATCTAGTGGAAATTTCTTGAAGATCGCACTTGTATCTTTCAACATCTATCTTGTTTAAGATTGTATCTTAATATTGTTAAGTACTCTTGTTATAAAAATATTCATACTAAGTACTTAAGTAACTTACACAATCTTAACTGAAGATAAGCTTCACGCATCATCTTGCATCAAGCATACTAAGTCTAGATTGCATTACTAATTTACCTCCTAGCATAACTAGATTGAAAGATATATAGGGAAACCTTTCTCACTTAGCTTGAGGGGCTTGGCAACTCTTCGGTGGTTAACATGGTGACCTTGCAGTCGTTAGAGCCACAGTCTTTGCAGCCTCGGAGGCATCGGGTGATAGGAGCACAACAAAAGGTATCGTTAATTAGGCCCTAGCCTGCTACCTGTTGGCCTCGTTCCAACAACCTACCTTGGAGCCCAATGTCAAAATAGTTAAGGGAATGTTATACTTAGATTAGGCATATAACTAAAAATAACCAAGATCACTGCATCTCACAAAGGTCATAGGACTTGCACATCATTTAGGTTAGTCAATCATCTCAAGCAGCGGGTGTCCATTTGGTCATTTGGTTCCAATTTACTATAAGCAAGAATTTGTGACTCCATTAAGGCACTGGTCTCATACTTTAAAATCTAATCAAATTAATAATCTTGCTTAAATTCAACCATGTGGCTAGGCCACTCATCCGTGTCTCCCAAACAAGTTGGTTTCCAACTTGTTTTCCTTCACCTCATTCCATTGGGACTACCCCCCATAGCTTGCTGTCGCAAGACAACTAGAATAGAGTGGGTAGGGATTAGAGTGACAGCCCCTGTCCTGAGTGTTGTCGCATGCTTTGTACAATCCGGGCGACAACAAGCCCCTGTGTCCCTATCCATCTTATCGTTATTCACGTGGCCCCTATCAACTGAAGGATGTACCTTGGAGCTGTCTTTCTCTTTAGGGGTTGGGAACCCTTAATAGGGTTGTTTATTAGCCACTCCTACCTAGGGAGGTAACACTATTACAAGCTTAAAGCCCCAAATTTGGAAGGGAATCCCATTATGAGGTTTCAATGTGTCCTTGATTAACAAGCTTGGTTGACTTAGATGCACTAATGAATTATTCTACTTAATGGTGAGGAAGCGCATTGAATCTTATATGTAATTGGCAAGATGTTTCGTTATGGGTTGGGCAACTTAACTGGGGCCCAAGCCCACGAGAGGATCATATTGACACTTCTAGGGGATGTGTTGAGAGCCATGGGACTCCATCATGTGTTAGAGTATCATTCATGCCATGGGAACCCTCAATACCTTCAACAATTTTTTCATTGCCCCACATTTTTCGCGAGATGATGCACTTGGACCAGCGTGCCCCGACCGACTTAGCATGATCATGGTAGCTGATCCAAGGCCCAAAGGAGGTTTGTCTCACCCTTGAGACATGGGAGGGCAAGTACCATCATTAGAGCCCCCATTTGGAGCATTGTATGAGCTTTTCTTTCACTTGGAGACCCATGAGACCAGCAACTATGCCCCAAACCCACTTTGGGGCCCCACATGATGACTTGCATGGAAAATTAGGGGCCATCCCCTATTTCATCTTTGTTGGAGCCCTCTCTCTCATCATGGCACATAGAGGACTCAACATGGCCTACATCATCATGACATCATCAACTCAGGTTGCATATGGATGGCTAATTCATAATTTGTGATAGCTACTTGGTCGGCTTGTGATCAAGACTTGTTTTCAGCACATTATTTTTATAATTTTTTGGGCTCATTAGGCTACTTCGATTTAGAGAGACTCATATAAATAGAAGTGGGTCTCATTTGTGAGAACTCATCATCATCACTTGGATTCTTCTCTTGTAATATAACTCACACTTTTTGTTTGGAGCTATTAGAGGTTTCTTTGATGCATTTTGACATTTGAGCTGCGATTTTTGATCTTCTTTAGAGCTATTTCATGATTTATGGATGGATATATCATATTGTCATCTTGTAAGTACTTCTTATTAAATATTTTCTTGGAATAATGTCTAATGTATGGCATTGTTGTAACTAGGTTAATGCTCTTGTGCCCTAATTTGTTGAATATCATTTTGGAAAGCTATTTGGTTCTCAATTGCATGTGCTACTCATTGTATGGCAAATGATGAATGTTCCTAGTGGATGAATTTTTGTCTTTCTTCATTTTGGAAAGCTATTTGGTTCTCAATTGCATGTGCTACTCATTGTATGGCAAATGATGAATGTTCCTAGTGGATGAATTTTTGTCTTTCTTCCATGAAACTCCATAAATTTTGAGTAGGTAAATGTTGAAGGTTGGTAGCTAGGGCATCAGCCTTTAGCCTCCTTAAGGACGATTTTGGCCAATTTAAAAGCATCTAGTGTTGGAAATACTGAGAGGGGGGTGAATCAATATTTCTTATGAATTAATATATTTTTAACTTCATAGAGCATTAATTGTTATAGCGTTAGATAAATATAATTTTTCATCAACACCATTCAACAATGCAGAATAATAAAGACAATAGACACATATTTTTTAGATGGAAACCACTCCGGGACAAAAACCACTGAACACTTCTTAATATTTGTCTTTCAATAAAATGTACATCAATATTTTCAGCTCCAACTGAGGGAGGCTCTAACCAATTGAATAATAAAAATGCATACTAATTAATCACAAGTCTGGTCAAGCTTCAATCTTCCACAAGCTACAAAAGTCACGCTATAGGCTGCAATTCTTCACCTACAGGTTGCGCTACACTCCACGTTACAAGACTATTGCAGACCACGGTTCATCATGGGAAACTCACGGCTAGAGCCAACGGTTCTCCATACTCACTACAAACCTATGGTTTTGCAGACTCACTATAGATTTACGATGCTTGTTGTGGCTTCAAAGCTTGATTCTTCCACGTTGTGTTGGTTGTCCATATAGGTCACGCAAATTTCTCTCCACACACAGTATTCCTCTCGCACATGATGAATGCTATTACTTAAAAAAAACCTTTCTCTGCGCCACGCTTGAAAGACAAGGCATATATGTTCTGTAATATAATTTTGACGCATCTTGTTCATTCAAAATTCCATGCTTGAAAAATGTAATTCAATAAGCTGGCCTCAAATTATTTTGCGTCATGAACGCATGCTTACTATGCATGTGGGCCTATGCTTACTTTCCTGCTCATGATTTCTGCCAGATTGATAGGTTTACTAGTCAACCATTATCCCATGTTGCACAATTAGAGGACACACAAATACTTACAAGATTTTAACGACGTGACTAGTGTTACAACCAACACCATGACATCAAAAACGAACCAGGAGAACAATATGATTCAGATTTTGATGTCAAGTCTGTTTCATATCAAAGTACCACAGGTTATATGCCCAACAAAAACTCTGTAACTTGGGATCCTATTTGCTTGGCGTGACTATACAAAAGAAAGCCTTCAAAAGAACAATAGCGAAGCCTTACATTGTTGGAAGAGGGCTGAGATTTCACTGCAATAGAACCTTCAGAATTGTGCCCTAATGCACTTCTGTTCCACCCTTGAAAGAAGCCCAAATGAAGCCCTTATACCCAAGAAAATTAAACCTCCGAAATGCTGTAAATTTGTGCCACAATATTCTGTTACGTATGCCTTATCATAGAGATTCCAATGGAATTCAAAAAGATAAAAGAAGAACAACGAAACCCCTGCCCACAAAAAGGATTGAAGACAAAGCGAGTATCCTTGCCAAGCTGTATTCCGAACCACCTAAAGATGAATCTTTTCTCCACAGTGTGAAAATTCTTTGGTTGCAATAGCTGGAAACTATTCTCCTAACTAATGCAATTTATTTGTCTTGAGTTAATTAAGCAGTTTATGTGGGCCTATGCTTACTTTCGTGATCATGATTTCTGCCAGATCGATAGGTTTACCAGTCAACCATTATCCCATGTTGCACAATTAGAGGACACACGAATGCTTAACAAGATTTTAGCAATGTAACTAGTGTTACAACCTCCACCATGACATAAAAACAAACGAGGAGAACAATACGATTCAAATTTTGATGTCAAGTCTATTTCATATTCAAATTTTATACCGCGGCTAAAATATTGCTAATACTTTATCAATGTACCATAGGTTATAACTTATATTCCCAACAAAAACTCTGCAACTCAGGATCCTATTTGCTTGGCATGACTGTACAAAAGAAAGCCTTCAAAGGAACAAAATCGAAGCCTTACATTGTTGGAAGAGGGCTGAGACAAGCTTCAGAATTGTGCCCTAATGCACTTCTGTTCTGCCATTGAAAGAAGCCCAAACGAAGCCCTTATACCCAAGAAAATTAAACCTCCGAAATGCTGTAAATTTGTGCCACAAAATTCTGCTACGTATGCCTTATCATAGAGATTCCAGTGAAATTCCAAAGGATAGAAGAAGAACAACGAAACCCCTGCCCACAAAAGGATTGAAGACAAAGCAAGTATCCTTGCCAAGCTGTATTCCGAACCACCTAAAGTTGAATCTTTTCTCCATAGTGTGAAAATTCTTTGATTGCAATAACTGGAAACTATTCTCCTAACTAATGCAGTTTATTTGTCTTTAGTTAATTAAATTAATGACAAACAACGAACAACTCACTATTGCAATCTTCACAATAAAAATAAATACACTGCGGAAATAAATCTAGAAGTGAGAAAAATAGATGCACACAATTAACACAGTTATTTTGGACTAACGTCCCCGTAAAAACCTTGAAGGGAAAACTAGTACAGCAGATGAGAGTTTATTTTATTATTATGTAGCAGTAAAATATGAGTACAATAATCTAGATGCCTTACTGGCAATCCTCTCGCAAATAATCTGGTCAAATAATTTGGAGAAATTTTTACCCTTTTGCAAAGTAACTCAACCTCTCTCTAGCCTGCACGCATTCCCTTTTGGCTGCTTGCTCTGTTGGCTTGCGCAAGTCTAGACAACCTCTGAAATTGCCTCCAACTGGGTCATCTAGCCTCCTGCCACTAGAAAATTTCGTTCTACCTTTTTGAAGACTTTCTTGGCCTCCGACAACTTAAACAATTTCCTCCTGACAATTCGCTCAACTAGACTGGCTAACTCGCACTTCTTGGACAACTTCTCTGCAGAAAAACTCGACCTCCCTCTTCGTGCCTTTCCGGCACTGGAAAACCACTAGGAAATTCCTCGGAACTTCTCTTTGCTGCTCCCTTTCTCTCCTGTTATCCTTTTGGCTCGAACTCTCTTCCTTGGTGAAGCTGCAACTGGATAACTCAACCTGCCAAGGAAACTTGCTCTCCACAACTATGTCTCTCCTCATCCCATCGATTTGCTCTTATAATCTCTCGCTGGAGCTTCAACAACCATGATTAAATCCTTATCAACGTCTAAGATCATCTTAGACTCGATCCATGTAAGTTTCTATAGCATTCTCGATCATACTCAATTAATTCCCTCTAATTAATCGATTTTCCTAATTTAGATTTAGGCATTTCTAGTTATCGATCAATTAACTTAATTGAGTGGTCTCTAGGTGTTTTTTTCGAAACCTTTTTTGGGTTTTGGAGATCTCATTTTCCTTGGTCTCTTAGATACAAATCGAGACTAGAACACTTGTTTGATGCTACAAAAGCCAACACATAGGGCTAAAAAATTAATTCAAAACTTTGATTATCCCATTTCACATCTCAAGGTGAAGGAGATAGGGCCTTTATATAGTTTTTGAAGATTTAGGCATTTCTAGTTATCGATCAATTAATTTAATTGAGTGGACTCTCGGTGTTTTTTTCGAAACCTTTTTTGGGTTTTGGAGATCTCATTTTCCTTGGTCTCTTAGATACAAATCGAGACTAGAACACTTGTCTGATGCTACAAAAGCCAACACATAGGGCTCAAAAATTAATTCAAAACTTTGATTATCCCATTTCACATCTCAAGGTGAAGGAGATAGGGCCTTTATATAGTTTTTGAAAAGACATAATTTAGGGAAATTAGCGTACATTTTAGGGAAAAATTCAAATTTTGCTTGGAGCCTATTTTTCTTCCACCTTTTGGACCATAATATTAATGAATTTTTTAAACCTTGAACCATATATTAATAACTTTTTCAAGGATTGAATTTTGACCCCTTCAACAAATAGTTATCAATTTAATGAAGACCCTTCTTCCCGTTTTTTTTGAATTTTTATTTGCGACAAACATTTGATGTAAGTTATTAATGAAAATCCTTCTATTTTTGTTCCACCTTTTGGACCATAATATTAGTGATTTTTTTAAACCTTGAACCATATATTAATAACTTTTTCAAGGATTGAATTTTGACCCCTTCAACAAATAGTTATCAATTTAATGAAGACCTCTCTTCCTATTTTTTTTGAATTTTTATTTGCCGCAAACATTTGATGTAAGTTATTAATGAAAATCCTTATATTTTTCTTCCACCTTTTGGACCATAATATTAATGAAGTTTTAAAACCTTGAACCGTATATTAATAACTTTTTCAAGGATTGAATTTTGACCCCTTCAACAAATAGCTATAAATTTAATGAAGACCTCTCTTCCTTTTTTTTGAATTTTTATTTGCCACAAACATTTGATGTAAGTTATTAATGAAAATCCTTCTCGTCTTTATGAGTTGAGTAATATATTGGCTAATGATGAAATGCCACATCATCTCCTTTTGGGGAATTTGACCACAACAAGGGGGCTTTGACCTTCCAAAGGGAATATTTTCAAACCATGAGGAATCTCATGATGTTCCATATACCATTGGAATCATCATGACGAGAAGAATCCAATGACAGTGGTCGCAAGCCCAAGATCCCTGATCTTCATCTCCAAATGCTTCAACAAGTGTGGGGCTCTGGGGTTTTCCATGGGCTTTGACCAATGGAGCTTCCAATTGATGACAAATATTAAGAGCATTCAATCAATAATGTTGGCATCAATGACAACAACATTCAACAATTTCCCCCTTTGTCATTGATGGTAACACATACTCCTCCTGTGATTACTACTCCCCCTAACGTCATGCTTCTAATCTTCTTGACCTGTTTTCTCCCCCCCTTTGACATCAATGGAAAAGGGTGATTCCCCCTGACAAGTTGCCTGCTATTGTTTACCTGTAATAGACTGTTGCTCCCCCTTACAAAATGCATTCCTCTGTCTTCCTGCAAGATGCCTGCCTGCTTTCTTCCTTAATGCTTGCTGCAATAAACAACCTATCTCCCCCTTGACATGCTATGCTTCAAACAGATTGCCACAACTGAATCAATATAGATCAGCGAGATGGGTACTTTTGCGATTCTGTCCTTAACTTTGCTTGCCAAAGCTACTCCACTGAAACTGCCCATAATGCTGAATGCCATTCTAAAGACTTCTTCATATCTACCAACTGTCAACCTATCAAAAAGATAGATCTTCAAAAGTACAACCATTGCTATAAACACTGTTGAATTTTCTAAGTCTATCCGTTAGAAAATTAATCTGTATTCTGTTGGTTTATTTCTTCTACTTGTAAATTTTGAACAAGTTATTTAAAACATTTAAATACCGAAATAAACACAATACAGTCACAACATCTACAGATCATCAACTGAAAGAAAACAAACACACAAGTGACATTGTTATTTTTGGACAAATGTCCTCGGAAAAACCTAATGCGGGAAAACCGATGCAGCTATTTTGAGGGTTTATTATTATGCAGTATTTCCTTGAGTACAATTGGGTGCCTAACCGGCTCACCCGACAGAGAAAAAATACACTGCAACAAAACCTCTCTATTCAGAAAACTTGTCCCACGAAACCCTCTCCGGCAACTCTGAAGTTCAGCGTTGGCCCTTCTGGCCTCTGTGTCAGCCCCCTGCTGCACTGTGTCAGCCCCAAGACCCTCTGTGTGAGCCCTCGGAGGCACTGCGCAACGTCTATGACCCTCTGCGTCACTCCCTCTGCCTTTTGCATGGATGACGCAGCCGCTCCGGGCTCTGCCTTTTGCGTGGATGACGCATCCCCTCCGGGCTCTGCGCTGTCTCTACTAGGCTCTGTGTGGCCTGCTCTGGCTACTGCTCTCGCTCTCTGCTTTTGCGCTGGTCTCTTGACATTGTCCTTGTCTCTTTTCCCAGTACTCACTGTCCCTCGCTGCTGATCACTGATTCACTTTTGCTTGGCAACTCTGCTCTAGCAAATGAATCACTGATCACTCTGGTGTATTCTCCAACTGACCCTCAAGCATCCTCTTATACTTTTCATGTTGGTCCTTCAACAACCGAGATTACATCTCTAATCAACGGCTAAGATTAAATTTGGCTTGATCCATGTCATTTGGAACCTTCTAACTCAATTTTATATTAATACCCATTAATATTTTATTTTTCCTAAGTTTAGACTTAGGAACTCCATTAAAAATATTAATTATTTTAATATCTTCTTAACCGGGTAGAATCTGCCCAAACCCATTTTTGGGTCTTGGAGATCTCATGTGCTTTAGCCTCTCCACCAATTTTCATGGCTAGAGCACATCCGATACTACCCCAAATCAACACTCCCTCTTAGTGAGGATTGTGCTCTAGTAATACTCCACACTAAGCATCACTCTGATTATACAACATCGGCCTCCCTGCCCAACATCCTCTACACTGTTGCATCCTGTACTGCTGCCCATGGCTCTGCCACTGCCACTGCTGCATCCGTACGACAACTCCCTCTGCATCTGTGCTGCTGCTGGTCCTCTCTCCCAACACTGCATCTGCACTGCAACCCTCTCTCATCATGCTGCATCGTGCTACTACTAACTGCTATCGCACTGCAACTTAGTTATTGAGAAGTAAGTAACTGATCCACCCAACTACTGACATCCTTGTCAGGCTAGAAACACTATCGATGCTGAAGCTCTCTCTGCCGCTATCAAGTGCTCCCTCTACTGCCTCTGCGCTGCTGCAACAACTCCCTACCTCTTGCATGTTGCAAACCTCTTTGTGCCATCCTGCACTGTTGCAACCCTCTTTGTGCCTCTCGCACTGCTATCGCTTGTTAGTTCTGCGCTGCCGGGACTCCTGCACTGTAGCACTCTTCGCCGCTTCATCCACCTCTATTTCTATCGACATCTGCCAATCCCGCTACTCCTTCTTGGGGGCTCCCGCAACAAGGTATAATCCAAGAGGTTAGGTACCTTAAGGATCCTGCCCCTCATCGCCTGTAGTCCTCCTGACTATAGCTCAATGTCCCCCCACTTCTTCTCTAGTGGCACATGAGCTTTCATGGCACAATCATTATCCTCCACGACTTCTTTCTCCCCCTTCGCTGGTGCTGCCTTAGAGTCAGAATCCTCTCCCTTGTTCTTCTGTCTCAGACACTGGTTCGCATAATGACCCAGTTCCCCACAGTGGAAGCACTTGACCTTGGAGAGGTCCTTCTTCCTCTTCTCCTGCTTTCCCGTAGATGCCAGAGCTCTCTCCTTTTCCTCTTCCTTCTTGATCTGGACTCCTTTGCTGTACTTCCCGTCTTGGTCAGCCGTCTGATCTCTTCATGTCGAAGAGCCGCCCACAATTCCTCCCAATCTGGAAGATTCGCCCTGCCTAGTATGCTTTGGACAAATGTCTCCCACTCATCAGAGACTGCATTTGGTGCGGTTCTTACCATCAACTCCTCATCCGTCGTGGCCCCTATGGAACTCAGTTGGTCCCGAATCTCTTTCAACTGACCGAGGAAGAGATCTATCTGCTCTTCCTTCTGCATCTGGTATGACCGTCGCTGATTCTCAAGTAGCATCTTCCTTTGCACGGAAGTAAACTGGTACAACGTCTTCAAGGTATCTCACATTTCCTTTGCCGTCTCCTTCTCTTGGACCACATGATCCTTGACCCCATCAAGGATGATGCATATTGCCTTGGCCATTGCCTCCTCGTACCTTTCATTAGCTAATAGGTCAACTGGGATAGCCGTTGCTCTCAAGGCGAAGCCCTTGATGCGATGCCTGTCTAGAATGGACAGGATCTTGGCCTTCCAGACTACAAAGTTGGATGCTCTGTCCAGCCTATCCTGATCCCTCAGCCCATCCACAACCATCTCTCTGCTCTTTTTTGTCGACTCCTCCGAGTCTCTCTACTTCCTGCCTGGAAGTTCTTGGTTCGACTCCTGTTGAGTCTCTCTACTTCCCGTCTAGAAGTTCTCGGTTCGACTCCTCCGAATCTCTCTACTGCTCGTTTGGAAGCTCTCTTCTGGACTCCCTATGAGTCCCGATTTCCCTCCTGGAAATCCTTTTGCTAATCGTCAAGTTGCCCCTCTTCGATCGTCTGTGCAACTGCAACACTGATCTAGATTCCTTGGCTAGAAATCCGCCTCGGCAACAACTCCCTCTACCTTGGTTTTGCCTTGTTAAGTACTGTTTTGACCACAGTATCCCACCGACTTCACTCCCGCAAACTACCCACAACTTCCTTCGCCCCAACAATTGAAGGATTGAGCCTCTTGGCTCTGCGCAATCTCTGCACCGACAAAACAACTCCCTTAGCCAACTGCGTCAGCCCTCCTGGCTTTTGCGTGAGCCTGTTTCTGCCCTCCTTAGCCTTTTGTGCCAACCTCTCTCAGGCTCAGACTGATGATGCAACCCCTCTGCGTCAACCCTTCCTCTGTCGCTTTCTGCAAGGATCAACTCTGTCACTCGGACAACTGAATCTGCTGCAAATGCCCTACTCAGCTTATGCCTTCAGCTTTCTTGTGATCTGCAACCATGCTCTGATACCATGTTGAATTTTCTAAGTCTATCTGTTAGAAAATTAATCTGTATTCTGCTGGTTTATTTATTCTACTTGTAAATTCTGAACAAGTTATTTAAAAGATTTAAATACCGAAATAAACACAATACAATCACAACATCTACATATCATTAGCTGAAAGAAAACAAACACACTAGTGGCACCGTTATTTTGGGACAAATGTCCTTGGAAAAACCCAATGTGGGAAAACCGGTGCAACTATTTTGAGTGTTTATTATTATGCAGTGTTTCCCTGAGTACAACTGGGTGCCTAATCAACTCACCCGACAGAGAAAAAATACATGGCAGAAATACCTCTCTATTCAGAAACAGGTATTCAGAAAACCTGTCCCACGAAACCCTCTCCGACAACTCTGAAGCTCAGCGCTGGCCCTTCTGGCCTCTGCGTTAGCCCCCTGTTGCACTGCTTCAACCCCAGGACCCTCTGCGTGAGCCCTATGAGGCATTGCACAACCTCTGGGACCCTTTGCTTCACTCCCTCTGCCTTCTGCATGGATGACGCAATCCCTCTGGGCTCTGCGCTATCTCTGTTGGGCTCTGCGTGGCCTGCTCTGGCTGTTGCTCTCGCTCTTTGCTTTTGCGCTGGTCTCTTGTCTCTGTCTCTTTGCTGATCACTGATTCACTTTTGCTTAGCAACCCTGCTCTAGCAAAATGAATCATTGATCACTCTGGTGTATTTTCCAACTGACCCTCAAGCCTCCTCTTATACTTTTCATGTTGGTCCTTTAACGACCGAGATTACATCTCTAATCAACGGTTCAGATTAGATTTGGCTTGATCCGTGTCATTTGGAACCTTCTAACCCAGTTTTATATTAATACCCATTAATATTTTATTTTTCCTAAGTTTAGGTTTAGGAACTCCATAAAAAATATTAATTATTTTAATATCTCCTTAACCGGGTAGAATCTGCCCAAACAGTTTCTGGGTCTTGGAGATCTCATGTGCTTTAGCCTCTCCATAAATTTTCATGGCTACAACACATCCGATGCTACTCCAAATCAACAAAGACTTCCCCTCTTTAATATTCACAGGACAAGGAGTCATCACGCTGGATTCTTCACAATAATGTATGAACCAACTCATCGGCTGGAACATCTTGAACTTTGACATCTTCCAATGTACATATTGATTCATCATGCTCTTTTTCCTTTACAAAACTTGAAAGTATGACTGCTGAGACTTTCTCATTTGCTTGGTCTTCTTGCATCTGTTTTCTTCTCCAGAGCTTCTTGTACTTGATGTTAGGGTTGTCATTCACGGAAGATTCCATCTTGTACCTGCAATCACGAGCTATGTGCCCATAGTTATGGCATTTGTAATGTTCAGTGTTGGGCCTAAATGATAGAGCTAGTGACACATACTTTCTGTTGACAAAGTTTGTTTAAAATTTGTCTTGCGATCCTGCAAACTTGCCTCTAGGATTTTGATGACGTCTTTGATAATCACTCTTGTCATACATTTTGTAATCCCTAGCCATATGCCGATAGTTAGAACATGAAAAACAATGTCTATTAAATGTGCTAGGATACTTGGATGCGTTGTCCTTTCTAAAGTCATTTTTCTTTGGAGGTGGTACAGTCCTTTGTTAATCATTGTTCTTGATTGCTTTAGCATTATTTCTTGGAGCCGCAACATTTTTAATCTTCTTTGGTCCTTCATTTTGATTTGGCTTTTGAGGTATCTTGCTATCCATCTTGTTCTTGGAGTTTGGAGCTTCACTTGCCTCTTTTGCCGCCTTTAATTTACCCACATCATTATTCTTCCTTTTGTCATTAAGCAAATTTTCCTTCTTGAGCTTGTCTATTTCAGTTAGGGCAACGTTAAGTTCCTTTTGTTTTTGATCAATATCTTCTTGAAATTGGCTTTTCAAGATTTTTCTCCTTTCTCCTGCTTATTCTACTTGTAGCTTTAGAAGAGTGACCTTTTTTGCTTCTCCATTAAGAAATTGTATTTGTTCCTTCTGCTATTCATTTTCCTTTCTGACCCTGCTAATTTTTGTTGAAGATGCATCTAGTTCCTTTTGTTTTTGATCTACTTCAAATACATAACTCTGATCAGATTCCTTTAATTGGCTTGCCAAGTCTTTCTGTTTCTTTTCTGCTTCTTGTTATTGAAGTTTTAAGAGAGCAACTTCTTCTTTGAGTGTGCAATTTTCCTTCTCTGGGTTGTTCCATTCCTTGAAGGCATTGATTAGTGATTTCTATGTCTTCTTCTTCTTCTTCATCACCATTGTCAAATTCATCAACCTGAGGAACTGCCTGATTTGAAACATTGTTATTATCAACATGATCTTGACTGGCGTGAAGATTTTGAATTTTCTCCCAAAGATGTTTGGCAGATGAGCATGGACTTATATTGGATTTCGTAGAATCTGGCAAGGCACTTAAAATGATACTCATGGCCTTTGAATTGTACTTTTTGATTCATCAGTGGATGTATCTCCAGTAACAACTGAAAACCATATATCACATCCAATAGCTTGCAAATAGACTTCCATTTTAGCTTTCCAAAATGCAACATTTGATTTAATGAACAAAGGAATTGGACCAACCTGTTTCTCTTCATTAGTGGTAATAGGATTTGAAATTATTTCAATACATGGAACGTCCTTTAATTCCTTTGAATGCTTGGTAGCTTGCTTCTTTGATTTTCCCATCTATGCACTCCGAGATTTGCATTCCAACTGTTAAGCTGCTACTGAAGGAACCCACTGTAATACCAATTGTTGGACATACTGAGATGGGGGTGAATCAACATTTCTTATCAATTAGTATATTTTTAACTTCACATAGAATTAATTGTTATTAGCATCAGATAAATATAAACTTTCATCAACACCATTCAACAATGCACAATAATAAAGACAATAGACACAGATTTTTTAGGTGGAAACCCCTTCCAGACAAAAAGCATCGAACGCTTCTTAATATTTGTCTTTTAATAAAATGTACATCAATATTTTTAGCTCCAACTGAGGGAGGCTCCAACCCCCTGGTTTACGGGCTCTAACTTGTAGGACGCTCCAACGCCTTGTTTACCAACTGCAACTGGGAGGATGCTCCAACGCCCTGGTTTATAGGCTCCAACTTGAATGATGCTCCAACACCCTGTTTACCAACTGCAACTAAACGAATGCTCCAACGCCTTGTGCAGGCTCCAACTTGCCCTAACACTACCCTGTCGCCTTGAAGTGTTCTGAGGCTCCAACATGAAGGAGACTCCACTCTCTTGCTTTGCACCACCCTGTCACTCTGATCAGCCGACAGACCACATTTCATAATTTTCAGACTGGATCTACCTGTGCTAAAAAATGAATAATATAAAAAATAAGACACTTTGTAGACTTTGTCTATTTGAAACACTCGCACAAGATCATCAACATAAATAAGGATCAATAAACACAACTGCAATACAATCTCTGTCAATCAAATTTGCGTCTACTCAATCTACACATCAAACCCTAGCATCAGCTTGTGGACCAAACATCAGATCAATCAATTTACTGCTCAACATCTCTGCAATAATATACTGTCAATACTTCTGCTTCTGTTCAACAATCATTAACCAATCTGATTTATGAAGTACAATACTTCTCCTAGTGGCACTGCTCAATAAACCTTCACCATGCACTTCAAACCTTAGCAATAATCAACATTTACCAACTCTGTCCTCCAAATGAATAATAAAAATGCATACCAATTAATCACAAGTGTGGTGAAGCTTCAGTCTTCCACATGCTACACAAGTCACACTATAGGCTGTAATTCTTCACCTACTGGTTGCGCTACACTCCAAGCTACAAGACTATGGCAGACCACGGTTCATCATGGGAGACTCGCGGTTGTAACCAACTGTTCTCCACACTCGCTGCAAACCTATGGTTTTGCAGACTCACTATAGATTTATGATGCTTGTTGTGGCTTCAAAGCTTGATTCTTCCATGTTGTGTTGGCTATCCATATAGGTCATGCAAGTTTCTCTCCACACACAATATTCCTCTCGCAAATGATGAATGCTATTACTTTAAAAAGAACTTTCTTTGTGCTACACTTGAAAGACAAGGCATATATGTTTTGTAATATTATTTTGACGCTTCTTGTACATTCAAAATTCCATGTCCGACAAATGCAATTCAATGAGCTAGCCTCAAATTATTTTGCCTCATGAACGCATGCTTACTATGCATGTAGGCCTATGCTTACTTTCTTGCTCATGATTTCCACCAATTTGATAGGTTTACCAGTGAACTATTATCTCATGTTGCACAATTAGAGGACACACTAATACTTACAAGATTTTAGCAAGATAACCAATGTTACAACCTCCACCACGACATAAAAAATGAATCAAGAGAACAATGCGATTCAGATTTTGATGTCAAGTCTATTACATATTCGAATTTTATTTCGCGGAAAAATCTTGTTCATACTTTATTAGTTGAGAAATCTAGGGCATTAGTATTAGGAGATTTCTCTTGAATGATAACTTCTTGTGAATGCTTTTTACTTCTTTTAACTTTCGAGTAGGATCTTCTCTTTACTTATAGTGTTCTTTTTCATCAAACAACTACCAAAGCATAAACAATAAAGAGACAAGAGACACAAAATATAGGCGATCAACAAGGGCCAAAACCCAATGTTCCACCAAGGTTCCGGGACGAGGGGGCGAGGGAGCGAGGGGGCACGGGAGCGGCCTATGCAAAAGCTCCCTACATTTTCTAGGAAACGTGGGGGAGCGTTAGGGTCTTAAAAATTTATAAATATAAAATATAATTTATTAATTGAGTCCACTATGACAATTTG
>APFE030271507.1:166846-186991 GCA_000404065.3 Pinus taeda | reverse complement strand
GTTATCTTGATGCAGCAAGAAGGAGTGAGCAAAGGCCTAATAGAAATCATCAGGTAAATCAAGGACATTCTTCTTCAAGAACGAAGAAAGATTATCAAGAAAATCGGGGGCATGTTACCTTAAGGACAAACAGAAGCTACTGTCAGTCACAGGTAAAATCTTCCAATTTCTCTTCAAGAATGGATGGAAGTAGAAACTATAATCGGTTGAATGATAGTCACGGGAATTTCTTCAATGGGCAATGTTTCTCTTGCCATAACTTTGGTCACAAAGCAGCTCAATGTGTTGCCTATAAGACAATCATGACTAGAGAAGCACAAAAACAAAGAAGTATGCCGGAAATCACAAAGGGGACCTATAACAACTTTTCTGCCCTTGAAAGTGAAATTGAATGCTCTATTTGTAATAATTTTGGTCATGAAGATTCCGAATGCAGGAGCAGGTTTTGGAAAACAACTCAAAAGGAACATACCCCAAGTGCCAAAACATGGAAAATGAAGGAACCGCAACCGGAAAGATGTGGGATAGCTTTATATGCGGAAGGACAAGAAAATCAATGGTACATCGACAACGGATGTTCGAAGCATATGATAGGTGATAAAGAAAAACTTGAATCATATACTGCTTTAAAAAAGGGAAAGAAAGTTTCTTTTGGAAATGATACTCCGGCAACCATAAAAGGAAAAGGCATTGCTCAGTTGAAAGAGGATGTCAAAGCTGGAAATGTTTTGTATGTTGATGGATTGAGGCATAATCTATTAAGTGTTAGTCAAATGTGCGATAATGGAACCGAGGTAACATTTCGATCAAATGGGTGTAGTGTTCGTGATCTTGATACAGGAAGAATAGTACTCAAAGGCAGACGAACTCCAAATAATCTATACACATTTTAAGAAGGAGAACAACAATGTTATTTGAGCAAGAATGATGAACACTGGTTATGGCACCAGAGGCTGGGGCATCTAAGATTTTCACAATTAAGGAAAGCATGCAAGTACCAGGCAATTCGTGGTCCTCCAGACATCAAAATTCCAGACAAAACCATATACAAATCATGTCAGTTTGGGAAGCAAACCAGAACTAACTTTCCTGAAAAAGAAGGATCAGCCAGCAGGCCTCTTGAGCTAGTTCACACAGATGATGTGGTCCATTTAGGACAAGGTCACCTCGAGGAGAAGAATACCTCATATTATTCATTGATGACTTTTCCAGGATGGTTTGGTTAGGACTTATGAAGCACAAGGATGAAGCATTCGAAAAATTCAAATCATTCAAGGCCTTGGTTGAGAATGAATCAGATTACAATATTAAGTGTCTCAGGTCTGACAGAGGTGGAGAGTTTACCTCAAATGAATTTTTCGATTTCTGTGAAGAACATGGAATAAGAAGGGAATTCTCTACAGCTAGAACTCCTCAGCAAAATGGAGTGGTGGAAAGGATGAACAGAACAATCCAACAAATGTCCCGTGCTATGCTTGATGAGTCTGGAACTCCCGCAACTTTCTGGGGTGAAGCTGCATATGCTGCGGTTGTTATTCTCAACAAAACAAATGTCCGAGTGAACAACACTCAAACTGCACATGAGATCTGGTATGGTAAAACTCCTTCGGTAAAGAATTTCAAAATTTTTGGGAGCAAATGCTATATTAAGCATACAGATGCAGATTGGGCCGGAAGCGGGATGACAAGCAAGAGCAAGTGGTGAGCAATTATTTATGGGTTCAGCTTAGTATCCTGGTTCAAGCAAGAAACATAGTTCGGATTGCTTTTATCTACAATGAAGCGGAATCTGTGGCAACTGCATCTTGTTGTACTCAACTCCTTTGGATGATGCAGACCTTGCAGGACTTTCAAATCACTTGTACACCACCTATCTCCATCTTATGTGATAATACAAGTGCAATCAACATTTCAAAAATCCTGTCATGCATTCAAAGACCAAGCACATACCAATCAAGTATCACTTTCTTCGAGAACAAGTGTTGGAACAAAAGGTCAAATTGGAGTATGTTCCTTCCAAGGAACAAGTTGCTGATATTTTCACCAAACCACTACCCAGGGAAATTTTTGAATATCTCAGACAAAAGCTAGGAGTTTTTGATGTATCATCTTGCTGTTAAATCTTATCAGTTTCAGAGAAAAATGGGTGTACGTGTGTTGGATAAGTTGTATCCACGTACATACGCTGGTTTGTACAGAGAAAGGCGCGTATATGGAGGCTTGATGGATGTTAGAAGGAGCAGGCTCTGGTTAAAGATATTCTGATGTGGGTCTGACAGAGACCATCCGGCACAGGTTCAGGGGGAGCAGATAATCTTCTAATAATGCATTGTTGGCATTATTTTGGAAGCTTTTGGTTTAAGTTCATAGCTGTTGTTGATTTCAGGTGGAACAAAGGCAGAGGGCGAACAAAAGGAAATCTTGGTTGCTGATCTGAATGATGATTGACAGTAGCTACTGCTATCAGTTGTTGATGACTTTTTCATGTTTTAAATATTCGTCTCTATGTCATGTATCTCTTTCTTATATGGTGTCAAGGTCATGTAACGACCTATTTTGGTTTCCCCACTATGCCTGGGATGAAGAAGTAATGTATTTGGTCATCATATGTAAATTTATGATGTATTCCACTTGGTTGGATGGATGATCCCCACTTCATTAGGTGATGGATGTATGTATTAAGTCTTTTGGTGATAGGAAGGTCATGTATTGTTGCATAAGTCTTGGTTCTTCTTAAAGAACATCTTTTTGCAGATCTTGCCCACAGTCAAGGGGAGCATGGTCAGCACAGCAGGGCAGAAATTTCAGCATGTACTCAAGGGGAGCAC
Organism: Pinus taeda; assembly: GCA_000404065.3. Classification (NCBI taxonomy): domain Eukaryota; kingdom Viridiplantae; phylum Streptophyta; class Pinopsida; order Pinales; family Pinaceae; genus Pinus; species Pinus taeda. The sequence continues at coordinate 184,163 of APFE030271507.1, read as the reverse complement.
AACCCTTTGCCCTTGATGACAAAGGGGGAGAATGATCTTGGTGTTGCCATCAAGTCCAAAGGGGGAGATTGTTGGCATTATGGCACAGGTTTGGAGCTATGGCACAGCTGTTGTCCTTGATGGCAACCTTCTTTAGTATCAGATCTCAGATCAGGCACTCAGAAAGTAGAAAAAGACATATACGCAGGTTCATCCAGGCGAGGGCGCGTATACACGCGGGTTATACATTACAAAAGCGCGTATATGTTGGGGATCATTCTTTTGGTCCATGGCAGTTAGATCTTGGAACTTGAACCTATGTTTTGGACCATAGCGTCTCGTCAGATGTGTTGATCCCCAATTTTGGGTTCATGGTATTGAAATGTTATGGTTTTGGACCATGGTATTGGGGAAGGCCTAAGGCTATAAAAGAGGAAGGAGATCTTGTGACAAATTACCATCTAAATTATTATTGAAGATCCGATAAAGTTCTAGAGTTGGTATATTGGGTGGTGATGCAGATCTGGATCCAAAGGAAGGAGGAACCTTAGCGCAAAATGAAGGATAAGTTCTATTCATGGGTCATAATCTTTAAGCTTCAATGATAGTATCTTTGTATGATTTTGATATGCTAGATGTGACGCTTGCTTGATCTATCTGGTAATCTGGGTTAATTAATGATTGAATAGTTGGAAGAGTGAATTATCCTTCGTAAGATTTGTACGCAGGTTCAGTAAGGCAAATACGTGTATACACACAGTCTCAGTGAAGTAAAGGAGCGTATACACAGGTTGTTTCATACACAGATGCGTATGCACGCTAGTTTTAGGCATTTGAAATAGCGTATATAATCTAAGTTGTGATCTAGCTGCTTCTGACTATTGCTACTGTGTTCTGGGTTCTGCTTCCTGGTGTATGGTTTCTGGTACTGTGTTTTGGGTACAGCTGTAAGGAGAATAGCTACTTGAGTCAGATCTAATTTGTGAAAAGGAGATTGGTTGATTCTTGATGATTGTTTGACGTTCATGGATCCAGTCTGAAAATTGATGAAACGTGGTCCCTGGAAGAAAGAGAAAGTTGTAGCCTTATGTAGGCCAACACCTACGTACTAGTGTCTTGACTAGTGCAAGAGCAAAGGGGGTTGTAGCTCCCTTCCAGGAGAACCTAGAAAACAAGATAGGGTTGTAGCTCTCTGCAAGTTTCAGCCTGCATACTGGTAAAAAGACTGCACCAGTATATTGTAAAATAAGTTTCTAATTGAAAAGAAGATAGAGACGAATTGCAGCAGGTGGTTTTCACCCACATTGGGTTTCCACCTTATATCTTGTGTTCTTGTGTGTGACTGTTTCTCTGCTCTGTTTTAATATCTCTGGTTACTGTTATTTATGCATCACTGATTAACAATCATCATCAGAAAAGATTAAGTAAAGTAAAAGCTGACTTTGTATACGTGGGTTTCCTTCTGCATAATAGCGTATATACGCAAGTTAATTAAACAGAAGTAGCGTATATCAATTATTTTGAAAAAGGAATAATTACCTTGATAATACTGATTCACCCCCCCTCTCAGTATTATTTCCAACAGTTGGTACTATTTGATGGGATCAAATAATCGTTGTCACACCCATTACTATGGCCAATAACATGGTAAAGGCCCCTAGTATCCATATTACCATGGTGCAGATTCCATACGTGACTTTTATTCACAATACTTGCATATGTATGCAACCTTGATTCTTAAGACCTATTTATACTTTCTCAAAATTTTCTTTTACCATCCATTTATCTCTGAACTAACATTCTTTTTTCCATATCACCTGTAGCATTTGTATCAATCTACATAACCATCATGTTATCAAAATTTTGACATCTTTATCAAGTAGTTTTCCATCAAGGACAATACATTCACCATAATGCCAACATTTGTGCAATATCTCATTCGAATACTTTCCTTGATACATAAACAATTCCCCATCACCTTGCCATACTTCTAGCTCGAGGAAGTAGCGCATGAGACCCATCTCCATCTCAAATTCCCATGCAAGGTCCTCCTTGCAAGCACTAATCAACTTCTTATCACATGTTAATATTAAATCATTAACATATTAAACAATGATAATAAATTTACCTTCTACCAAAATATGATATAGGTTCACATCTGCTTCACTTTTGTTGAAGCCCAAATTAGTGAGATAAATGTTGATCATGGTGTACTAAGCTTGAGGTGCCTATTTGAGACCATACAAATCTCGCCTGAGTGTGCACATATGAGACTCCCAATAAAATGTCTTAAAACATTTTAATTGCTCGATGTACACCTCCTCCTCAATAACACCACTGATAAATGTTGTTTTTACATCCATCTGGTGGATCTTCCACCCCATTTGTGCAACTAGTGCAAGAATTGATCTAATGGATGAATACATTGCTACAAGAGAAAAGGTTTTCTCATAGTCAATTCCTTCAACTTGAGAGAATCTTTTGACCTCAAATCTGGCCTTATAATTCTCTATGCTTACATCTGTTGCATGCTTAACCTTGAATTTCCATCTCAAAACCATAACTAATTTATCTGTCAATCTTGGGACCACTTACCAAACACTATTCTTCATGATGGGATTTGTATTCTTCCACCATTACATCAACCTAGACAGGTTTCTCTATTGCTTCCTCAAAAGAGAATGGCTCAATTTCTACAAGCTTAGTCATTAGAGCCAAATAGTCAGTGTACCTCTCAGGTGACCTCCTTTCCTACGCAAATTTGAAGAATCTCCCACATTCTCTCTCGCATCCTGCACCAATCTATCAACTTCCATGTTTCTTTTTCTACCTTCTTTGGATGGTTATGCTAGAGTGGATGTCTCCATTATGCCTCCTCTTTGATCCTCCATTTGTGGCTACTCCAAAACTTCTTGAGACTCCTCCTTAGGCTTTTCCTTTGGAGCTAAAAGCTCCTCTTTTGGTGGGATCTGAAGCTCCCTCTGAAAAGAGCACCACATTGCTTTCTCCTCATCAAACTTTACATCTCTTCACATAACTGTCATTCTAAGGGAAGGTAAGTACACACAATAATTTTTTGGAGTTTTGGTGGAACCCTCAAAAACTCCCAACTTTGCTCTCAGTTCAAGCTTCTTCCTCGAATATTTGGAGATATGGCAATAAATAAAGACTCCAAAAACTCTAAAGTGGGACACATCCAACTTTCTCCCCAAGAAATCCTCCTCCAGTGTAATCATACCAAGAATTCGAAGAGGACTTTGGTTCTGCAAGTAGAATATTGTGTTACATGCATCTACCCATAAATGGAGTGACAAGACTTAGTCATGTAGCATAGTTATCACAACTCCCGCAATGCTACAATTCTCTCTCTCAACTACCCCATTTTGCTGTGGGTTATGGGATGTTGTTAACTCTCTTCAAAGTACTTCTTTCACACATAAATTCTTGAAGTCATTCGAAACATGCTCACCTCCATTGTTGCTTCTGAGAACATTTACCTTCTTGCCAATTTATTTCTCAACTAATTCCTTGAATTATACAAACTTTGGGAATGCCTCATCCTTCTTCTGCATGAAGAAGATCCAACACTTCCTTGATAAATCATCAATAAAAATAACAAAATATATATGTCTGGCAGTGGAGGTTGTCGAGAAAGGTCGACAAACATTAGAGTGGAATCTTTCCAAGACCACATGTGCTTTGCTGTCTTGATCATGGAATGTGGATTTTACATATTTCCCCAAGGTACAACCCTTCCAAAAATTGTGCTACTCAAGTGTTCCTTTAGGTAGGATAGTGGTTATTTACATAATTTTTTGGGCACCATGGTGCAAATGGCCTATCCTCTCGTGCTAGAGCTCATCGACATCATGACTCCACACTTTCTCTGCCTTGGTACTTAATGCAATGCAATCTTCCACATCAATTTTATATATGTTCTTCACACAAACCCTGATCTGCTTCACTTCTATAGTAGCTATGTGTCTCAGGAATTATTTCCTTTTGTTGAAGATCACATTGTAATCATGGTCTTCCAAAACTGCTATAGAGATGAGGTTCTTCTTTAGGTCTGGTATAAACATGACATATTTGAGGTGAAGAGGGGATCCTGACTCCCTCTTAAATGTTACTGTACCAATCTCAGTAGCACTGTACCTTCCGTCATCCCTAAGCTCAATATGCATCTAAAGATCTTTCTCCTCTAGATCACTGGAAAACTCTCTACGCCCTATCATGTGGAATGAGGCACCCAAGTCCAAGTACCACATAGTCCCCATCAAAGTAATGGCAATACATGTAATAAGGGTGAAGTCAAGCTCAAATTGTGAAGCCAAATCTCCACATGCTTCTCCTCTTGTGTTCTTCTTACCATAATTTTTGTGTGGACACTTTGTAGCATAGTGCCTAAATTCATGACAAATGAAGCATTTTATTTTGGACAAGTATTTCTTCTTGCCCACGTGGATGGATTCTGGTTTGGTTTGAGATTTCTTCCCTTTGCCCTTTTTTCCCTACAAAATTTTCTTCATCCTCTCCCTTGGATTAGGTTCCATCTCTGGTATTTCTCTTAATCTCTTATTGTACCAAATCAAGCCACAGGAATTCCTCAATTGATAGTTTCTCCTTCCCATTCACTAAGTCCTAGTAGCTATGCCAACTTTTGGGAAGGCCTAGAAGAAGGTCATCTTCCGCAACATTCATACCAATCCCTCCAAGCTTGTGTTGAAATTGTGTAAATATCATGAGGTACTATGGAATAGTGTCATTCTTCTGATTCTTAATATTTCAAAGTTTATCTTTGAGGGCCATTTTTCTTTAGTCACTACTATTCTTGACTAGATATGTCAGTTCCTTCCACATTATGAAAGGAGTTTTTTTCCCATGGAGATTTGAGACAATTTGAATTCCCTCCAAGATTATTATCCTTGCCTTGGCTACATCTTTCTTCCATTGAGATAGGTTATGGGCATCAACTGATCTTGGCTTTGGAATGTCTGTCTTAAGATATTCCAATAATCCATTTCATCAAGCACCACCTCCATGCGATCATTCCATGCAATGAAATTCAAGCTTCCTTCCAAGGCATACTCTAATCTTAGCCCATTGAAGGTCATTATCCCAACTCTTAAGAGATCTTGCTACATTGAAGATGGAAATTCAAACCTCCTGAGGAACAACTTCTAAATTCCCATTCTAATGTGAATCCTGCTTTGATTCCATGTAGAAATATAGTGATAGAATTGCAACTTTCAAGAATTTTAATCTAAAGTCAAGAGACACAATTCTACTCTACTGATCTACAAAATTTAATTCACAATTTAGACCAACATTTGCAAATGCATCAATCACATACACAAGTACATAGATTTATCTAGGGGAAACCAACAAGTAAAAACCCCTAAAACTTGCTTGCATTAATAAAATGAATAAAGAATGTATTACAAGTGCTTGCTCGCTCTGAGCACAACCTACAAGTGAATAACTTATCTCTTTACTCAATGAGAATCTTTGGACCAAACTTAGTCAATTTATACCTCTGCTTGAGCCCCTATTTCCTTGCATAAATCTTGAGTAATTACCCCCTATTTTTTAGGATTTTTTCTCCAATTGATTGCACAATTCCCAATAATTGATCATCTGACTGCATGCAACAGCTGTACACTCAAGGCTAATCTACAACTAATGTTACACTGGCTTGGAATCTCCACCACAACTGAGGAACTCGAATTCCTTAACAAGATTTTCACTAATTTATACTGTTGTCCCACTACACAACAAATTTCCACTAGTTCCATTAATAGTTAGAACTAGTTTAACTAAACACAACTAAAAAATAATTGACCTAGATTACTAAAATTTAGTAATCACGTATGATTAATTGAACTCCAAGTTCTTTAACTCGAATTTACAGAGCTAACAAAGTGACAAGAGCCATGTCACATAAGTTAACTGCCTCAAAGTTGTCTGTTGATGTGGAAATTCAAAATTTCTAAATTTGACCAAGGCAAAGTCAAATTGAAACTTTCTTCTACACGTCTCAACATATATCTCTATGTTCGAAAGGTTTTTTTATTGTTTTTTTCTATAATGAATTTGATGACCAAAAAGTTCTTGAATAAGGTCCCTAGTTTTGGGGAAGAGTGGGATTTTAATATTATATGGTTTCTAGATTTTGACTTTATGACTTTGTTAGGTACCATAGTGTTAGTTTGGGTTCACCTCCCAAATTAGCCATTACATTTCTAACATTTATCCATTTTGGAGGATATTGGGAATACATTGTGCAATTATATAAAAATTAGATATTGAGAGGGTTGAGGTAGAATTTTGCACTTATGCCCACATTTGTGTTTAAATAGACCTAAATAATGGTCTTGTAGACAAAATTGTTCTCATTTTTTTAGGTGGACTCAAGCTTATATTATGATAATAGAGCATTATAATTATAGATCTATCAATAAACACGACATATATAGGATACTTACCCTTATGTTTGAGCTCATACTGCAAAGAAAAAGGGACCCAAACCAAAACCAAAAATTTGGTAATTTCCTAAGTAACTAATGTCTATTGATGGTGATGATTTGGATGGACAACTACATAAAAAATCAAATAAGGTTAACTATGATTGTCTAGATGTGTTTTTTGAAGAAAAAAATATCCCTCATGGATGTTAGAGATGAAGTTTGGAATATAGATATTTCTCCCATGGAGATGGAAGTAATGGATGCTGCCACATGAAGAGGAATGAAAAGCTCATGAGTTTAATAAATTTGAATCTGAAAAGGAGCATGTATCTTTGATGAATATAAAAATTTAGCTTCTAAATTACATATTTTTCATTTGTAAACACTTTAAGCAGGGTGGATAGAGGACAAGAAGAAAAAGGGAAAAAAATAGGTAGGATTGAGGACTTCTTACATCCCTAGTTTTCCAACAATTTTTCCTTTATGTTATGTTTGAAAATTATTTGGTTCTTGAATTCCTATTGCTATATTAACTTCTCATGTGTATGGATTCATCTTCCCAAATATTATGAAATGTTCTTGTTGTATTTGGAGAATGTGACATTTTTCTTTCTAATGAATAATAACTTACAATTTTTAATCAACTTTATTTTTTTAATTTTCTAATGAGAAAACAAAATTAGTTTCTAGATCAAGTTGGAGGCATCTAAATGTTATTTGTAGAGTTAGTTTTCCCAATCTCTTTGAAGCAAGTACAAAGACTTGTGGAAAATGAGTCACAATTGAGTTTTTGCCTTTTTTAATACCACATAAATGCCTGGACAAGACATTACTAGATTCCTATTTGAGAGTTTGGAAGATTCTCAATTGATAACTTTTGTGGAGAATCTCTTTTGAGAGTTTGGGAGATTCTCAATTGAGAATTTTTTTGGAGAATCTCTTTTGAGAGTTTGGAAATTATGGTTGAATTTCAATAATCAACCAAGGAATTGAAATATCGCTTCAGAAATTTATCAACCCACCAAACCTCTTGGCCAAGAAATTTTTAACCTAGGTAAACTTGGGCAAACTCTTGACTGAGATAATTTGTTGAATATTTTCTTGGCCTAAAGAGTGAAATCAACAATCCATTACTACACCTCGATCCAAAAAGTTACTCCACTTCACTTTTGTATGTTATGTTTCTTTGTTGACATTAGAAAATATTTTGATTTAGTCAATTGAAATAAAATTTGGAAGAGTGTTGAAGATATTTGGATACCCTTTGAGTGTAGAGATCTAATGATAAGGTTATTTGATAAACATTACAAAAAATAGAAGCAATGAGGTCCGGTTGAAAGAAATTAAGTGTAATATAGGGGCTATGCAAGGATGTCTTTGGTTCCCCACCTTTTTTGTATTCACATGGACAAGTTAGAAATTGCCTATAGGAAGCAAGGTGTGCAAGCATTCATCTTGCAAGGCTAGTTATCAAATTCCTCCTCTTTTATGTAAATGAACTATTATTTTAGCAAGGAATCCTTATAACCTAAAAAAGAAACTTAAAATTATTAAATATTTGTGTGTCGACTATGGGATGATTTTGAATATTGATAAAACAAAGATAACAATAATCAAGTCTAGGCATGTGACATTGCACCCTAAATTCGTTTATGATAAGTAAAAATTGGAAAAGGTCCCTTATTATAAGCATCTTGGAATTAATATAGATAATAAGCAAAAATAGAATTGTAGTCTTAAAAGAAGGATTATTTTAGGTTGGGAATATATATATTTTTTGGTCTTGAATTATGATTGTAAAGAATGTGAGTTATGGTTCTAGGAACATGGTTGTTATTCTAGTGTATTTTTATGGTTATGACGTTTGAGTTGTATTATTTCTAGGGATACTTGGAGGAAAATAAAGAAACTATAGAATCATTTTATGACAAACAATCTCAAAATTAAATAAAATTCTCCATGTCCTATGTTGGTTGTGGAGTCTGATTATCTTCCTAATTGAGGGGTTTTGTTTATAACCACATTCAAATCCCAGTTCATGATGAGGTGTTTAGGGGGGGAATCAACCCCATACTATTGTCGCTAGGGAGTCCAAGGGGGGTGGTGACATTTTCTTAGAGGCCCCCTTAGCGAGGGTTTAGGGGCAGCACCCCTAAAGAGAATGTTTTGGAAAAGTTGCCTTATAAAATATTGCAATTTTATAGTCAATTTGTACCATTGATCACTAGAACACAAATATGACGATATTGTTATGTTAGGGGCTTTTTCCTTAGAAGGAAACCGTATTTTTATGAGGGAATTGTATTGCGGTTGTGTATTATTAAGGCAACATTGAAATTAAGAGAGAGGAGACTCGAGAGAGAGAAGAGGAGGTTGTACCGAATGTGCTATAAGTTGTAATATCCCTTCATTTTTTTGGATGGAATAAAATGAAGGATTGGATATTTCTCCTTGGACATAGCCCAAATTGGGTGAACCACGTATAATGGCATGTCCTTTATATTGTTTCATTATATGTTTTATTAATGCATTTATTTTGGTTTTATTGCTTTGTGGTTTTATTCCTAACAACTAGTATAAGAGCCAAAGTTTATTTGGCCAACAAATCCCACATGAAAGGAGCGTTCTTGGTTTGATGGGAATGATGGTGGAATAAATTTTTAGGGTTAAGAAGTTTAATGACAAAAAATACTAACTATGAAATATGCAAATGGAATATTATCTATATTAGAAAATATTTTTTACCATTGGGCAGAATAATGAATAAGTCAATGACTTTGAAAGATAAAGAATATGATATTCTTGATATAAGGGAACTATTAACAATATGGATATGCTTGGAAACATCAATAGCCTTCAACATTTCAAAAGATATAAAAAAGATATTTTTATGAAGGGATTGGCTAAACTATATGAAAAACAATCATCCTCCAACAAAGTATTTGTTATGAAGTTTTTATTTAATATGAAGATGTTAGAAGGTGGATTTGTTGTTGATCATTTAACTTAATTTAACATGGTCACTAATAAGTTAAGTTCTGTAGGAGTAAAGTTTCATGATGAGGTTAGAGATCTTTTGATTCGTGCTCATTACCAGAAAGTTGGAATGACTTGGTTGTGACTGTGAGTAATTTTATCTCTAGTTCAAACACTTTAACATTTGATGATGTTGTTGGTGTTATCCTTAGTGAGGAAATGCAATAAACAAGTGAAGATGAGACATCAAGTGATTATTTGACTGTATAAAATGGGGGAAGAAAAAGGAAAAGGAAATATCTAAGGGAACTGTGAAAAGTTTATGAGGGGTATATCCAAATCTAGAGGGAGATTAGAATGTTAAGCATTATGGGAAGAAAGGACATAAGAAGAAAAAATGTTGGTCTCTAAAAGAAAAAAGGATATGGACAACAAGAGAACAATAAGGAATCAAATGTAGCAGGTGATGTGTTACAAGATGATTTAATCCTTTTAGTAGATAATATTTTTGATTATTGAGTGATGGATTCAGGGGTTTCATTTCATGCCACATCCCATAAGAAATATGTTCAAGGTGATTTTGGACAAGTTGATTTGGGTGATGATGAACTATCTAAATTTCTTGCAAAGGGCAATATATGGATAAAATTATAGAATGGAAAGTAATGTTTGTTGAAACAGGTAATGGACATTCCTAATTTAAGTAAAAATTTGATTTCAAGAGGGTAGTTGGGAAGTGAAGGTTGTACAATAACATTTACAAGAAGTTCGTGGAAGGTCACTTTATGATTTCTTATGATAGAAAAAGGAGAAAAGGTAGATACATTATATTTATGTACTAGTAATGTTGACCCTTTATTTCTTTAGATTCTACAAGATTGCATACAAATTTGTGGCATCATAGGCTAGGGCATATGATTGAGAGGGGGATGTCGATTCTCCATTCAAGGAAATCATTGCCAAATTTGAAGAAGGTCGATTTAGGCTTCAATGTGAATTGTGTTTATGGAAAACATAAAAGAGTTAGACTTCTCAAAGTTGGAAAGGAAAAGAAGAGTGAAAAGTTAGAGCTTATGCATGCAAATGTTCGAGGATTAGCTCAGGTATGATGGCTCTTACTATTATGTTATGTTTATTAGTGATGCAACTAGTAGGATAACTTGGGTTTATTGCCTTAGAAAATAATATGATATCTTTGATACTTTTAAGAAATGGAAATCTTTGGTTGAGAATGAGATTGGAAATAACATGAAGTGTCTTAAATAAGATAATGGAGGAAAATATTGCAACAAGGCAGTTGATAGTTATTGTTCGTACCATGGGATCCATAGAGAGAAGACAATTTCAGGATCATCACAAGTAAATGATGTGTCAAATGGGATGAACATGATAATCATGGAATGTGCAAGGAGTATGAGATTGCACGCAAGATTTACCTTGTAGTTTTGGGCATATGCCATGAATATTGTGGCTTACTTAAATAAAGGGCTTCAATTTTCTTACATGGTAGCATTCCATAGGAGGCATGGACATGTAAAAAGGTAAACTACGAATTATGAATACTTTTGGTTGTGACGCATTTGTCCATATTGATAGAGAAAATATCACTAAGCTTGAGGCATAATCCAAGAAGTATACTTTTATTAGATATGGAGTTAATGATATTTTATATCACTTATGGGATTATGGATATTACAAAATCATTAAGAATAAAGTTGTGGTATTCTTTGAGAAGGTCATGTACACATATCAATTGTGGAGAAAGAAATAGAAAAAGTAAAACACAAAACACACACTACTTGATGAAATCACCAAAAAAGAAATTCCAAAGGTGCCAAGAGATCATAATATTCAACAACAATAGCAACAACATATATCTTAGAATCTTACAAGTGATGTTACAAGATTAATTGGGTTAAGTAAACCCCTAAACAATACTTTTCTTCATTATATTATGTATTGTTGATTGATTTTGGTAAGCCATAAATATACAAAGGAGAAATGTAGGTAGAAACTAGAGAGAAATAGGAGCAAGGCATGAAAGAAGAGATGGAAACTTTGGTACATAATTAGGCTTGGGACTTGGTCTTGTTTACTATAGGTAAATCAACATTGGGAAATAAATCAATTATAAGTTGAAAGAAGAAGATGGAGGGAAAAAGAGGTACATGGCTAGACTTGTTGAGAATGTTTTTGCACAAAAGAAAGGTACAGATTTTGATGAAATATTCTCCTATATTCAAAATGACTTCAATTAGAACTATTTTAATTAGAAGATTTACATCTTGAGAAGTTAGATATAAAGACAACTTTTCTCCGTGGGGACTTAGAGGAAGAGACTTATATGAGATAATCATGGGGGTATGAGCTCAAAATGAAGGAATACTTAGTATGCAGACGAAATAAGAGTTTGTATGGTTTAATGCAAGCTCTAAGGCAGCTGTATTTAAAGTTTAATAGGTTTATAACAAAACAAGGTTATTTTAGATGTCAGTTTAACAACTATGTTTATTTTAAGATATTAGATATTTCCAACTATATTATCTTGTTATTATATGTAGATGACATGCTTGTTGAAGGGTATAACATGCAAAATATGTATGTGCTCAAAAGAAAATTAAGTAATTCATTTGCTATGAAGGAAAATCCTTGGTATGTGCATAACATAATATAGGAAAATTCACAAATTAACATGGTCTCAGAGTGATTACTTACAAAAGGTGTTAGCAAGATTTAAAATGAATGGTGAAAAATTAGTTAATACACCTTTGGTTAGCTATTTCAAATTTACCAAGGAGATGTGTCCCAAGACACAACAAGAGATATATTACATGCACAATGTTCCCTTATCATCAACAATTGGTAGCTTGATGAAGCGATGATGTGCACAAGTAGTGGTTGTTGTGAGAAAGTATATGAATAATCTAGGTAAAGAGCACTGGAAGGTGGTAGAGTGGATTCTCACCTATTGTAAGGTACTACTATTCAAGAATTATGCTTTGGAGGTTCAATCATTGTTCTACATGGATTTTTTGACAACATAAGTAGAGTTTGTTGTTGTTATAGAGACTAGTAAAGACATGATTTGGCTATAGAGGTTCATGGAGGATTTGGGAAAGAAGTAGGAAAATAGTAGGCTGTAAAGTGATAGCAAGAGTGCCATTCATTTTGTAAATAACTTAACCTCCCATTCTAAGACTATGCATATAAAACTTAGATACCATTTCCTATGGACAATTTTGGAAGATGGACAAATGAAGTTGGAAAAGACACATACTAGAAATAATCTTGCAAACATGTTAATGAAGCCAATTACCAAGGAGAATTTGAGTTTTTTGCCCAGTGTTAGTTGGTCTTTAAGCATGATATTGAACATGAGAAACTAGCTAGATACACAGTTCAAGCATAGTACAACATGTGTAATAGCAATGGAGTTATTGTAATCAATCTCTAATATGGAGATTGTTGGTTGTGGAGCCTAATTATCTTCCTTATTCAAAAAACTTATGTCTAGTTATATTTAAACCCCAATTATTCCTAACATGAATATAATGGAATTTGCCTTCCTACAATTATCGTTAAAAGATCATACTTCATTCATAAAAATATACCTACACTGAAATCTAATTTATAACTTTTTCACTTAAAAAACACATATTCTTAATCACTAATTTAATTTATATCTTTTTATAATAATTAAATCCCTTTATGTGATGAGCCCTTCTTTCTTTAAATGAACTAATAATCTTCTGGATTTGAAATAATAGTTGCATGTGAATAATTTTCAGACCAACATATAATTAAAAACAAAAAAGTGGACCACCTATCTGCGTATGTCTCCATCCATGTTTTGTGTTGTTTGTGGGCTCTTTGAATCCTGTGCTTTGCAAATAAGTTATTCTCTTATTTGTCCCACACAACTCGTGTTGTCTGTTGCTACTGGCAAATTTCTATCTTTTCACCAACTTGTGGAAATGCTCATGCCATCGCACATTCAAGTCACGATATTTTCTCTTCTTCGAAACTTCCAAGGGATTTGATTGTGAGAAAATCCAGTTTGAGATGCACAGTCATTGAAATCTGCTCCAAAGTGCCAAAGTGTCTAACTGAAAACTGCTTCAGGTATTTTGACGCCATTGGAAATGGCAACCCATAAACTCAATGGAATCTGTGTTCCACAGCATTTCCTGTGTCAATATCACTGCATTTGCAGATAGGGACGCGACGGCGCTGGTGCCGTAAAGCCATGAATCATTCAATAAGCTTCACGGGCTTTCTCGTCGTTATATTCATAACGATAAAAGTCACGTGTTTTCAGGCCGTGAACTTATCCTGCTGGCTGATTTCGGGAATATCCTGGAATCCAAACGGACAGCAACCAGCGATTTGACCAGCAACCAGTAAAATTAATCTAATAAAAGACTCAATAAAGAGTAATTTAGTTTATTAGTTAGACCATGTCATTTTTTTAATCGGTGATTATCATATAAGAAACATCATACTATTATATTAATCCTTTATATGAATGGTTAATACTTTAAAATTATTTAGCTATAATTATAATTATTTGCTTGTTTTTTCGAAAAAAAATTATATTATTTGTGAAAATATAAATGTCATTCTTCGTAAGAGCAAGATTTCAATAATATTTTAGTGCAACCATTTTGCATTTGAACCTTTTAAAAATTTTGTTAGGGTGGTTTGGGTAAATTTGACTCGGTCAAGTAATTCACAAATTTCGAGCTTTAGGTTTTTGAGAACCCATGGTTTTGCTCATGGTATTCATCTCTAATGTAGCATATTTAAATGCGGAAAGACTCTAGGTAAATTAGTCGTTTGGGGATGGTGGGATCCCAAGCAATCGTGTCTTCAGACACCACCACTTCTATTTGTTTTGTGATCCTAAAAATTGGTATTAGAGCCACAAGTTCTTATTGCTAATGGTGTAAGTTGGGTTTGCTTAGCCATATGGAGACTAATAATATATAGAGAAGTTGAATGGGGCCAATTTTTCCCTATGGAAATACAAAAATAGAGGATACATTGATATGGAAGGATCAACATTTACCAATTGAAGGAGTGACAAAGAAACCCCCAATAATGATAGATGAAGCTTGGAAGTTGTTGCACAAGAAGACCACATAAATAGATATAAGGTTAGGTCAATGTGAGACAAGGTTGCACCATAGATGATTTTCAAATGGAGGCTTAGTATAAAGGTGCTCAAAGTATGTTTATATGGACAGTGATATGGGGAGACCTAAGAGTGCTCAGATTTCTAAGTTGCTAGAATGGAGCGTGAATCAAGACTTGCGTATTAGTTTTTGCAGGCCATGGAGATGCCGTTAGGAAAATATTTCATGTTTGCAACACAAGGCTACAATTGGTGTGACAAAAGTGAATGAAGCCCATTAAAAGGGTGCAAGATGTGCTAATGAGAGATGACATGGATCTAATGACTGGAAATGTTGTTAGAAGCCCAGGTCAAGATATGGATCAATAAAGCTACAGATATAGCGATATAGAGTGGTCATATGTATGTGACAATGGAGATGGAGTCAATGGTCTGAACTTTAGTGAAGGTGCCAACATGTGATGAGAGTCGCAGTGGTGTGTGAACACCCTAAGGGTTTTGGTCCAAGGCAGGTGTATTTCCCCAAGAAGTTGTAAGACATGTTGTTTAGGGATGCATGTTGTAAAGGAGCATGAATTATTGTAAGGCCTTAAGACTTTGATCAAGCATACATGTAGTGTAGTGGTGCATGGAGCCATCAAGTTATGGAAAAGACCACTTGGATAGGTACCAGGGTGGTAGGTATACCGGTATCATAGCTTGAGGGGAGGAATCTAAGATCTCAGGTGAGATGGTTGATGAATTATTAAGACCAAGTTAATCTCCCTGAGTCAAGTTTAAGGATGGGATTATTAGGATGGTTCAAGTAAACTTGACTTTGTCAAGTTACTAGCGGTTTTCAAGCTCTAGGTTATTTAAAGGTGGGAAGACTCCAGGTAAATTAGCCCTTTGGGGCGAGTGGGATCCCAAGAAACAATGTCTTTAGGCACCACCACTAATCTCTGTTTCATGATCCTAACAAAAAATTCATTGACATTTCACTTACATTTCCTAGTTGCATAACTTCAAAATATATCATTTCTTCCTTATAGTTCTACGTACAAATCTCTTCCAAAAAATAAAAAAAAAAAACTCAAAAAAGGAATGAAATTATAATGGAAGATAATTATGGAGAGATTTTAAAATGGAAGGTCATATCTCCCAACATATGACCTTCTGAGAACTCTAGAGAAAAAATAGTTCCTACATAAACATTGGAAACCTCTTTGGAAATCTTGCCACTTTTGTTGTTGAGTTCTCTTAATATATGGTGAAAAGAGATCGACTAAAAAATATTGACTTTTATATACCTAGGGGGGTAATATGGGGTACCGAGGGAGGTACCCAAGGTAATAATGTAATAATGGGATGGGCCACAGTGATAAATAAGGTGGTTAACCCATGTCATGTAAGAGACCACAAGTAGTTAATAATAATGTAATGGGCCCATGGTATTAGTTGATGGTATGAGTAAACCATGGTAATGATGCATGGTATTGTATGTATGAGGCCTATATAGAGGCTAGAGACTCCACATGGAGAGATATGAATAGAAGTATTCTTGTATGAACAGGCATATGGCTTGTGGAGTATTCTCCTTCCTTAAGGAGTGAATGTATGGTGTTGCCCTACCTTAAGGGTTTGATAATAAAGAAACATTTATATCTATTTCTATCTTGTTATTCTTGGGTTATTTCTATTATCATAATATTTCCGGTTTAGAGCTACAACAAGTGGTATCAGAGCACTTTCTTGGGCACAAAAAGTGGAGATTTTTTTTTTTTTACTTTTTGCAGGATTTCAACGGCAGCGAGTTTGTAGATCAGATCTGTACATTTTGGTTCAAGATCTGTAAAATCTAATTGCATATCTGTATTCTTTGTGAAAAAATAGCCGATTTAAAAAAAAAATCAGTCCAATCGGAGTCCGGATGAAGGAGATATCGCTGATCTAAAAATCAGTGGGTTGCAGATAATTTTTCAGGGCAGCGAGTTTGCGGCATAGATCTAGACGTCCTGGTGCAAGATCTGCAAAATCTAATTGCAGATATGGATTCTATGTGAAAAATACCCAATTTAAAAAAAAAAAAAATAGTCGAATCGGAGTCCGGATCAGGGAGATATCGCTGATTTAAAATCAGCACTTTTTTTCAGAAATTTTTGGTGACGGCGGGAGAGTAGCAACGCAGATATGGAATTCCAGTGTCTGAATCAGGATTTCTATCACATGGGCAGATGCAGAATGGTTGTTCCATTTCCAAAAACAAGTTATAATAGAGATTCTGAGCAATATTGACAAAACTGTGACATTTTCAAATTTTCGCCAAGTTTTCTTTCTTCAAAACCCTCTTTATGGCTTCTAGCGAGGTTCTAATATTTACAGGAAAAGATGATGGCCCGACTATTGAAGAATTCATAAAGGAACTAAAGCGTATATTTAAGACAAATTGGAGGGGTAAAGTGTGGTAATTTTTAATAGATGAAGCTTCCACATGGTGGTGGAAATCACTTGACCACAAGCAGTTGACCAAACTTTCAGATGCAAAATTTGAAAAAGTCCTTTTGGACAAATGGTCTAAGGCTAGAAAAAAGGAGAATGAAACACATAAGGGGTTATTTTCTACTGGTATCTCCTTATTACAGGTTCATGGATTGATTCAGAAGGAGAAAATCATTGTGTCTATAAATCCGAGTTGCAAGCAAAATCTCATAAATGTCAACTTGGCAAAATAATTGCAAATTTCAGCAAAACAAATTGAAAACACACGAGTGGATGATAATGA
>APFE030271507.1:153605-166540 GCA_000404065.3 Pinus taeda | reverse complement strand
ACAAAGGAGAGACGATCCACCTACTACACATCAACACAGAAGAGCGGCCACGGTCAACTTCCATCTCAAGCGAGCGAGGCACCAGCGAGATCGAGGGTTTACCTTTCTCTTGGATGGCTAGATGCACGTGCATGGTATCAGTGGACTACTCTTTTGAGTAGATCTTATTATTTGTGTTCTTCCCATGTTTCGGGGACGAAACATGCTTAAGGGGTGGAATGTTATATACCTGGGGGGATAATATGGGGTACCAAGGGAGGTACCCAAGGTAATAATGTAATAATGGGATGGGCCATAGTAATAAATAAGGTGGTTAACCCATGTCATGTAAGGGACCACAAGTAGTTAATAATAATGTAAGGGGCCCATGGTATTAGTTGATGGTATGAGGAAACCATGGTAATGATGCATGGTATTGTATGTATGAGGCCTATATAGAGGCTAGAGACTCCACATGGAGAGATATGAAGAGAAGTATTTTTGTATGAACAGGCATATGGCTTGTGGAGTATTCTCCTTCCTTAAGGAGTGAATGTATGGTGTTGCCCTACCTTAAGGGTTTGATAATAAAGAAACATTTATATCTATTTGTATCTTGTTATTCTTGGGTTATTTCTATTATCATAATATTCCCGGTTTAGAGCTACAACATTGACGGTCTCTCAAAATGAGTCCAACATACATTGGAGGATGATGACCTGGAAATTATTTTTTCCCTATGCCCAATCAATTACCACATGAGAGTGACCCATAATCTAAATATTAGAGATGCCCATATATCATGCACTGTACAACAACATCCAAAGAGAAAAAATTTCAGCTTTCATGTTAGAGCCATGACTAGGGGCATACAAAACATGGAAATCATGCAAAATAGAAAGATGCAAAACAACTTTGACTCCACATCTAGAAGGGTGTCTTCTATTGGCACCACTAGAGAATCCCCAAGGGATGTCCAAATCTAGAGTAGGCATTGAGGGATTGTGACTCTTAGTTTTTTTTAGGAACACAATTAGATTTAATAGAGTTTTTTTTTTTTTTTTTTTTTTTTTTTTATCACACTGACCACAAAATCAATAAGGACTTGCTTGTTCTTTAACAAACAAATATTTTGATCCCACTAGATAGAATAGGTCACTAGATAAGCCATGCTTTAATGCATTCATCCAAGTCAGGCATGTTCTAGCCTATTTTAGGGGAGAACTTATCTTAAAGTGAGGCCCAAACCTGCAAAACAAATGAACATGAGCTAAATAGATGTTGAAAAATATCAATGTCGCACTTGGATAAACAACGAAAGCCAAGACCATTCTATCCTCACTTAATCATGTTTTTCCAAGTTAATAGCTTATTGCTTAATGCTAACCAAAGAACAATTTTGGGTTTTAATGGGGCACCCAACTTCCAAATGCATTCCCACCACCAAGAATTTTATTCAGAGAAAGCATCCTAAATTTGAGATCTATATCCTAACTTAAATGTGAGGGTTCCATTAGTAGGATTTTTTTACAAACAAAAGGTGTCATCTTGGTCTTCCCTTAGCTTGATAAAACTAGAATCCTATCGACCGACCAAGCCCAAATTCTCAACATATTTCTAGCATGACCTACCAAACTTGTAATAGTACGGGACTTTCACATCGTAAAGAAAAAAATGCCTATCTTGTGGGGGATAGCCAAGATGTCCTTCGAAAGCTTATAATCTACATCAGAACTACCCATGCACCTTCACCTATCCAAGCATTTTTACCATTACTAAATTTTCAAACTATATATTTTCTAACTAGCAAGAAATCTCCCACACAATCTTTCCATACAATAGACCATTTTTTAATTGATTTGATGGGGGATCAAAACCACTCCACTAAAAGGCCCCTCATATATCGGAAAAAATCACATGACCCTAGAGAAAAGGATTGGAAAGCAGCCTCCAAATATTCTCAAAATGAAAATCCTAATTGAAAGTGTAAATATTTTTAATACCCCACCCTCCCAAGCTCTTGGGTAAGGTAATGTGGGACCACTTGACCAAAGGGATTCCATCCTTACTTCTTCCACTTGATCAAAGAAACAAAAAATGTCTTCTTGATTTTTGTTAGAATACCTTTTGTGATCATGGTTATAAAGGCCTAGTAAACTAGGATACTTTCAAGGATAACCTTTAGGAGGACCAAGCCCCCACCACTAAATAGCCATTGAAATTCCAAATTGTGACACAAGGTTCAATATTTTTGATCGATATCCAATCCACATGAGGGTAATAATTGAGTTTCAAAGTAAAACCTAGAGATTTTAAACTGAAATCAATAGGATACCAAGGAAATGGGAGGTAATTTTCCAAATAAGGCTATGTCTCCTGTGTAGAAAATCCTTGAAACCTTACTACTACTAATGAGAGTAAACGGATCACAAAAGACACAATATTTCTCTACCAAAAATTTGAGGAAAGAAAAAAATGAATAGCAACACAATCACACATAGAACACACTATATATCTGGGGAACCCAACTTGGAAAAACCCTTGCTTAATTGTATTGGATCAACTGAGAAATTTGATCTGTTACATAGAAATTGATTCAAGCCTAAAGCTCTGCTGTAACATTGATCAACACTCCACAAGACTTGCCCAACACTTAGGAAAATAAGGCTTGATAGGAGATCCTATTTCCTAATTCAAATTTTCCCCTAAAAAATAGGAATTTCTCCTATTTCCTTTCACAATTCCCAAGAGAATTTCTCTTCTTGCTTCTCAAGCTCTGCACGGAAAAGCTTATGTACCATAATAAATAGATTTGTGCATTCATTCAATCTCAATATTAAATTCAAATTGCATGACCTACTAGGGATAAATTTAGTAGTTGCAACTAGTTAACTGAGACTCATTTGAGTTAACAAAAGTCAAACTACTCAATTAAACTCAAAAACATAAATCTATCTCTATTCTAGAACTAGAGATCAGTTAATTCACATACACTAGAGTTAACTCCACTAGATAACTAGTTTTAGCCATCAACTAGTCCACAACTCACCGAAATCCATCTAACTCAAATTAACTAACAATAACTCAGTGATAGGCCAAACCACACATGTTAACTGAAATCTAACTCAAGAAACTATGAGATTGAATTCAAATTTTCTTCTTTGACTAAGGCACAAGTCAAAAGAATCCATTCTTCAACACTCCCTCTTAGCAAGGAAGGGATCCTTGGAAGAACCTCATCCACTTGGATATGTTTTTAGCTCTATCAAGTTCTCTGCTACTACAACTACTCCTTGTGAACTAGAAAGATCCATGTCCCTTGTGTATTTGGGTGTCTGCTTCTTGGTGCTGGGAGACTCAACTCTCTTCTGAGCTCCCTTAACCAAATCCTCTGCCAATTTGGCTCAAACTCTCCCTATACTAGAAGTCTCTAACTGAGTGGTTGCATCCACTCACCTTGGGCTATGGTCCTCATCATCATCATCCTACTGGGTAGCCCAACTACAACCTAGCTTAGATCAAAACTGAGATACTAGTTGAGGCTCCATATTGAGAGCTCCATCTTGATCTTGCCCAACCGCCACATCTTTACTCTAGGAAATCTCTGCCTTACTACTCAAAGCTACACATCCATCAATGTCTAATTTGTAGAGGTTCTCGATATTGACCCCAATTTGCTTGACTTGTTGTAAATCATAGTGCTTGAGCTCGGCCTTCTCTTTGTTGAATATTACATCATACCCTTTTCCTTCAATGGTTGCTACTGAGACATGGTTTTTCTTCAATCCTGGAACATACATAACATTATTGAGATGGAGAAGGGAACAATACACCATCTTAAAGCTCATTATACCAACTCATTTGTCAAGTATCTACCATCATCTCCAGCTTGATATGGAGTTGCATGTCTTTCTCCTCTAAATTGCTAAAGAATTATTTGCTCCCTGTCATGTGAAATGAAGCCCCTGGATCAATCTACCACACACTACCTCGGACTAAGCTTCATATGCAAACTATTACAAATAAATCCAATTCTAATTGTGAAGAGAGTGCTTCTCCTCCTTCTGTAGCTGGAACATGCTTGTTGGATCTCTTTTTTGGACATTTTGCAGCATAATGCCCAAATTTATGACAATGAAAACACTTAATTTCATTAATATCCTTCTTTTTCTTGCTTCCCTTCTAACTATATTTAGATTTGTCTTGGGCCTCATTTCCCTAGGCTTTGTTCCCTTTGCTAGCTAAAGCAAAGTTATCCTCCTCATCAGCTCTAGCTAATACTCCAACCCTTGTATTCCTCCTTACCTCTTCCTGCATGAGATCTAACCACAATATCTCCAACTAAGGATATTATCTCTAACATTCACAACATCCTGGAAACCATGCCAAGATTTTTTAAAGCCCAATAAGAGCAAGGCCCACAAGATTTGTTGGTAGAACTATCTCACCAACACCTCCAAGTTCATCCCTCACTTGAGTTAACCCAGATAGATATGTAGCAATGGGCTTATCCTTTCCCATTTGAATGCTCCTCAATTTGTTTATCAAAGCAAGTTTTCTAGCATCATTACTGATTTAAAAAAGATTAGTAAGGGCCTTCCATATTTGGAATATTGTCTCCTTCCCATGAAAATTTGTAACAATATGGTCTTTAACTCCTTCTAGGATCATCCTCATAGATTTGGCAGTATCCTTCCTCCATTGAGTTGGTTGTTGTGCATATGAAGTGAGAGGTTTAGGAATATCGGTCTTGATGTATTCCAAAACTCCATTATCATCTAAAACAACCTCCATCCTTTCCTTCCATGCACATAAATTCAAAGTCCCTTCTAAGAAATGATATGTGCTCAAACTGTTAGCACCTAAATCTACCTTAGGCTGAAGGAAGGAAAAATTCAGGGTAACCACAAACCACGCTCAGTCTGGTAGCTAGCCCTACCAGAATAGGAGAGGGCTTTCTCCGAGTCACGCTCAGTGAATAGGTAAACGATATGGCCTGAGATGACTTACAGTGAAATATTGATTTTAGGCTAGTAAACAAATATGAATACAAGAAACAATTTTTTTTTTTTTTATGAATGACTGAGTTTCTGGGATGGTATGGGACCGACAGACAACAATGAGCAGAGAATTTAATACAAAGGCACAGATTACTTCATGAGGCAAGACAGGCGGAATGTCTAGCAATTTAGTTTGAAATAACACATAATGGAGAGATTTCTTAGGAGGGTGAAAAGGGCATAAGTACATGAATCCTTTTCAATAGAAGAAAAGCACACAACGTGAAACTTTCCCACAGGCAGAGCAATAAAAATGAATTCTACCTTATCTTACTCAGAAAATTTCACTGGAAATGAATATGAATGAACTATGAAACATAACGAAATATATATGAAACATAACGAAAAACACATTTGCTACACTCACAACCACATGAATCTCATGAAACAGAGTCGTTGCCTTTCATTAATCCTCTGTCAAAATATACAAAGAAGAAACCGAGTTTCTTTCCCACAGTCTCCCAGAAATTACAAGCTAACTAACCCTTTGCAAATGGTTTTGCATACAATAAATAGACTATGCCATTGGGAAATACAACGACCCACAGTTGGGGAGTTTTTCAAATCATTACAAAATGGAAATGGAAAGCCAACCATTAGTTATAGGTGCAACATTACAAAAATGACAAATGGCTTGGGTGGCTACTCACCTTCCTTTGCCACTTGGATAGAAGCCAAACTTTAGTGAAAATACTTTAAACTTTGCCTTAGGTGCCGAAAAATATGTAGTGTAAATGAGTGGGCTCACTTGGAGAAAGTTGCGAATCAAAATGTCACGGAGCGGAAGTGATTTTGGCCTTTGGGTCTATATGCGCTGCGCCCAAATCTATATGCGTGGCACCACTTTGGAGGCGATTTTGAGGTACTTTCTGAAGTCCAAATTGTGCCCAAGTGTGCTTGTTAGAAAGCCCTGCCTATCTACTTTCCAACCTAAGTGGAATTTCTGAATTTGGTGCTCATTTACTCCTCCAAAACTTCAATCTCCCAAGACTGCTTCCTGTGCATCAAAATAGGGGCAGAGGGGTCATTTTTTGAGTGTTTTTGACCTCCTGGGGACTCAAAACTTGCCCAAACTTCTTGGCCATGCACCAGCAGTCATGCTTTTTCATGTTGAATCCAAAAATGTAAACCATTCTTGATTTGGAGCTCCCAATCCTATGCACAGGGAGAAAAACCCTGTTCGCGCACAAAAATTTGTCAAATGACCAAAAATGCCCGAAAAATGCTCCAAATTTCTTGGCCATGCACTAGCAGTCATGATTTTTCATGTTCAATCCAAAAATGCAAACCATTCTTGATTTGGAGCTCCCTATCATAAGTGCTTCCTGTACGTAGCGCTTTTTGCAGGAGACATTTGGAGGCCTTCTCGGTGTCCAAATTGGGTACAGGATAGCTTGTTGAAAAGGTATTTGAGTATAATTTCCAACCCAACTGGAATGTTTCAATTTGGACTTCATTTTCCTTATCAAAAACCAAATCTCCCAAGACTGGGAAAAATGTGCCCAATGAAGCTGCCTCAAAGCAGAGTTCTGTTGCAGTCAACTTTGGAAGGTGTTCCTCAACTCCAAATTGAGCTCATGGTAGCTCATTGGAAAGAGATTTGTGTCTAGTTATCATTTTACTCATCAAGAAAGTCATTTGGCTAACTGAGATAGGAGAAAACTTGATTTTCCCAAGGTCACTTTAGAGGTGCATCAATCCTCCCTAGGCAAGTGTATTTTTGACATTTCTCTAAAACCATGACACCTGTGTAAAAAGTGAAGGAGATTTTTCTTCCTTGGCCTGTTTTGGACAAAAACCTTTCTTAGTTTCCAAGATTCATCTTTTCTTGCTCAGAAACATCATTTGAGTGAATTATTGGATCTTCCTTTGGCATGCAAGTATTACTGAAGCACTTTGAGAACAACAATTTGCAAACCCTAGACCTAATGACTGAAATGAGTCTTGTCCATTAAAAAATCAAACATTGACTGTCATGGATTTTAATAACTTTGATGAAAATACCTAAGCCAGTAGGTACAAGACATGAGGGGAATGAACTGACGAGACCCTTCCATCAGATTATGGCATGCCTCTAGCGGAATGCAGCTGAGTGGATGGAGCGAGACACCTAAAATTGAAATGCATAAAGATTTTTGATCTCTGACAGAGGACTGCCAAGACTGACTCTAACATTGGCTCCAATGGGGGATGGTAGCTCCTTGGAGGTGCCAAGAACTGCAGATCTTTGGGAGAGCAGACAGTGCCTTTGCCCATTGGGCTATGGAGTCCATTATTTTGACAAACCACACAAGACTCTGACTCATTTATTGACTGAAACCTGACTCAGACCGACTTAATTATGGAACCAACATGACTGAAAAAACTGACTCAATGTAAAAGGAAATGACTCATGACTGACTTAACTAAAACAAGAACTTACAAAACTTGTTTCAATGGCAGCAGTCCATCAAGATTCAAGGGTTTCAAATCATGATGACAGCCACATGCGTACTAATGCAATATGTACAATCATGTGTAATGTGTCTTCCAATGTAACCAATCAAGTAGATGCCTCCTTGATTCATTCTCCTGATCAAATCTTCTGGTCAACAACAGATACTAGTAACTGGGCCTCCAAAAATATAATTGACCATGATCTCCTTCATCAGTGAATATTGCCATAATGACCTTCACTGCTGTCTGCAACAAATCTTCCATTGGACCATGAAGAACATAAGGTCTTTCCTCCTGCTGAAGAAATAAGGTGTCATTTTCTTGTGATGCTGATCTCTTTTCATAAATAAGAGTAAGTTCCTAGTCTTCAAACAATTATGAACAAGTAGATGAGCAGATTTCCTCTTCAAAGAATATTTCAGAACATGAAACATAGGAAGAAGAATCTAAAATGGAATCCTGAATGGTCTGGTTTGCTGAAGTCTGAATACATTGTAGATCATCTTCATAAGATATGACAGGCAGATTGTCTTTGCATCCATCAATCATGAGAAAAGAAACTTCAAATGATTCTTGAAACCCAACACAATCATTTATATCATCTACCATAAATTCACCCGGATATTTTTCACTTACTTGAACAAAATTCTCATCTTGTCATGAGCTGACTGGACTACCTCTTTATGAAGGCTTTGTTCTGATGACATGAGAACATTTGGATTCAAAACTATGTTTTCTTCATTCCAGGTGATTTAAAAAGCATAATTCTCTCTCATGGAACTTACTACAAGGTTTTCTTGGTCACCATAATCCGAATTTGGATCTGAAAGGGTTGACTTAATGTTATCACATTCTGAAAGTAGAACTGGACTTTCCTACATGCTATCTTCTTCTATGGCAGATCTGAAACGACACTTTTTCTTTCATCACTTTCAGCCATATGGAATTCTTCAACCTGCTGATCTATACAACTGTTCATTGGACTGTCATCCTTTTCAAAAGAGGAAGAAATTTCACCAACACTTTCTTGACCATGTGTGCACTGCAAATCCGCTTTAGCTTGAGCTGGAACATAACCATGCAAGAGTTGATCTATCTTGTCTTCAGACAAAGGAGATAAGACCTTTTGTTTTCTTTTGCTCAAATAGTGATTGTCTTCATTAATTTCAAGTGAAGGTGTATACAAATATTCCTCATACTGTTGATCCATTTCATGTAATTCCTGTTGAATGTCAAGATGCAAAATTCTTTCATCTTCCACTGTACTACAATCTTGATCATGCTGCAAATTTTCATGATTGTCTTTACGTTGCTGAAAGGGATTTTCATACAGGGCTTCCATGATCTCATCATCCATAAAATTATCATCCTCATAGTATTTTTCAAGGCTTTCAATAAAAGTAGAAGCATGTTTGCAACAGTCATGAACTAGATTCAATGATGGATAAGAGTCTTTATATCTTTCAATGAACAAGGCATGAAAATCCTTTAAACAGTAAATACAAGTAGGCGACAAACTTTCATACCAAGATTGGGCTTCACCTTCTAGAGTGGCCAGGAATATCTTCATTAAGGAATCTTTAGGAAAATCAACCTTCAACTTGCGAATATGCATGTGAAATCAAACTAGATGTAAAGCAATGTCCTTCTTACCATCATCTTTAAACGTAGCCAGATTCTTTGACCAATCTACCTTCGGAATTTTATTTGGAAAGCCTGGAATGTGATCTCGGCTCATGGGAGTGTATCTTCTTGCAATCCACTCTATTTAAAAAAAAAAATTCTCAAAGCTATTGATCCCTCTGCAGTGGAGTCACCATGAAGCACTGGTTGCTGGATTCTTTAGTGAAAGGAGTCACCAAGTGAATGATTTCAGCTGTCTTCTTATGTCTGATCGTTGTTCACCATCAACCATCAGATTTGAGCTTGATAGATGTACTGGGGCAAAACAATCTTCAAGCAAACCATTTTCGTTCCCCAGCAGAGTCGCCACTATGTTAGCACCTAAATATGCCTTAGGCTGAAGGAAGGCAAAATTCAGGGTAACCACAAACCATGCTCAGTCTGGTAGCTAGCCCTATCAGAATAGGAGAGGGCTCTCTCCGAGTCACACTCAGTGAATAGGTAAACGATATGGCCTGAGATGAATTACAGTGAAATACTGATTTTAGGCTAGTAAATAAATATGAATACAAGAAACAAATTCTTTTTTATGAATGACTGAGTTTCTGGGATGGTATGGGATTGACGGACAACAATGAGCAGAGAATTTAATACAAAGGCACAGATTACTTCGTGAGGCAAGATAGGCAGAAAGTCTAGCAATTTAGTTTGAAATAACGCAGAATGGAGAGATTTCTTAGGAGGGTGAAAAGGGCATAAGTACATGAATCCTTTTCAACAGAAGAAAAACACACAACATGAAACTTCCCAGAGGCAGAGCAATAAAATGAATTCTACCTTATCTTACTCAGAAAATTTCACTGGAAATGAATAATGGAATGAACTATGAAACATAATGAATTTTTTTTTTTCTACACTCACAACCACATGAAATCTCATGAAACAGAGCCGCTGCCTTTCATTAATCCTCTGTCAAAATATACAATGAAGAAACAAAGTTTCTTTCCCACAGTCTCCCAGAAATTACAAGCCAAACAACCCTTTGCAAATGGTTTTACATACAATAAATAGACTATGCCATTGGGAAATAGAACGACCCATAGTTGGGGAGTTTTTCAAATCATTAAAAAATGGAAATGGAAAGCCAACCATTAGTTACAGGTGCAGCGTTACAAAAATGACAAATGGCTTGGGTGACTGCTCGCCTTCTTTTGCCACTTGGATAGAGGCCAACATTTAGTGAAAATGCTTTAAAATTTAACTTAGGTGCCAAAAAATATGTAGTGTAAATGAGTGGGCCCACTTGGAGAAAGTCGTGAATCGAAATGTCGCGGAGCAGAAGTGATTTTGGCCTTTGGGTCTATATGCGCGCGCCCAAATCTATATGTGTCGCGCCACATTGGAGGCGATTTTGAGGTACTTTCCGAAGTCAAAATTGTGCCCAAGAGTGCCTGTTAGAAAGCCCTACCTGTCTACTTTCCAAACCAAGTGGAATTTCTAAATTTAGTGCTCATTTTCCCCTCCAAAACTTCAATCTCCCAAGACTGCTTCCTGTGTGTCAAAATAGGTGTAGAGGGGTCATTGTTTGAGTGTTTTTGACCTCCTGGGGACTCAAAACTTGCCCAAACTTCTTGTCCATGCACCAGTAGTCATGATTTTTCATTTTGAATCCAAAAATGCAAACCATTCTTGATTTGGATCTCCCAATCCTAAGCGTCGCGTCAGTGGCACGACGCACAGGGAGGAAAACCCTGTTTGTGCACAAAAATTTGTCAAATGACCAAAAATGCCCCAAAGGTGCTCAAAATTTCTTGGCCATGCACCAGAAATCATTATTTTTCATGTTGAATCCAAAAATACAAACCATTCTTTATTTGGAGCTCCCTATCATAAGCGTCGCGCTAGGGCATGATGCATAGAGCCTGTGTGTAGCGTTTTTTGCAGGAGACGTTTGGAGGCCTTCCTGGTGTCCAAAGTGGGTGCAGGATAGCTTGTGGAAAATTTATTTGAGTCTAAATTCCAACCCAAATAGAATGTTTTAATTTTGACTTCATTTTCCCTATCAAAAAACAAATCTCCCAACACTGGTCAAAATGTGCCCAGTGAAGCTACCTCAAGGCAGAGTGCTGTTGCGGTCAACGTTTGAAGGTGTTCTTCAACTCCAAATTGAGCTCATGGTAACTCATTAGAAATATCTTTGTGTCTAGTTATAATTTTACTCATCAAGAAAGTCATTTGGCTAACCGAGATAGGATAAAACTTGATTTTCCCAAGGTCACTATAGAGGTGCATCAATCCTCCCGAGGCAAGTGTATTTTTGACATTTCTCTAAAACCATGACACCTATGTAAAAAGTGAAGGAGGTTTTTCTTCCTTGGCCTATTATGGAAAAAAATCTTTCTCAGTTGTCCAAAATTCATCTTTTCTTGCTCAAAAACATCATTTGAGTGAATTATTGGATCTTCCTTTGGCCTGCAAGTATTATTGAAGCACTTTGAGAACAACAATTTGCGAACCCTACACCTAATGAATGAAATGAGTCTTGTCCATTAAAAAATAAAAAATTTACTGTCATGGATTTTGATAACTTTGATGAAAAGACCTAAGCCAGTAGGTACAAGACATGAGGGGAATGAACTGACGAGACCCTTCCGTCAGATTATGGCATGCCTCTAGCGGAATGCGGCTGAGTGGATGGAGCGAGACACCTAAAATTGAAATGCATAAAGAGTTTTGATCTCTGACGGAGGACTGCCAAGACTGACTCTAACACAAACCATAGACTGACATTATTCTTGCACTTGTAGAATTCCTACACCAACTAATCTCGTCTTTAATTCACTTCGAATCTAATAAAGGAAATTGGTCTTTATATTGTTTTAAACTTTGATACAATGTAGAAAATCCTTGAAACCTTTCTACTAATAATGAGAGAAAATTGATCACAAAAGACAGAAGATTTCTCTACCAAAAATTTGCGAAAATAAAACAATTAATAGAAAGACAATCACACCTAGAACAAAAAATATATCTGAGGAACCCAACTGGGAAAAACCCCTGCTTGATTGTATTGAATCAACTGAGCAATATGATCTATTACATATAAACTACTTCAAGCATGAAGCTCTTCTGTAATGTTAATGTTGGTATCTTCATCCCTCCATTAGTGATCAAATTCTCTTGTTGCATTGCATATTAGGTGTCTCATTCAGTCAGCTGCATTCCCTTAGGAGCATGGATCATCTGACGGTAGTGGCTTGTTGTACATTTTCCCTCATTCCCTTTACCTGCTGGCCCATTTCCACTCATCTAGATCATCTGCAATCATTTTTTGTCTTTAAATTTGCAAGGCTCATTTTTAGGGTTTCAGTCTCATTAGGTTTAGGGTTTCATCTAAAAGGTCTTCAAAAGGTTCAATAACGGTCAGCAGGGGCATGAGGAGGTTGAATAAAGTTCCAGTACCAATAAATTCCATAATCATATGCTCAGAAATATATTTTTCCTCAAAACCCTGTTTTGAGGAAAAACAGAGTATTCTATGTTTTCATGTATATAATTTGGTGGAATTTCAATTTTTCATATGTAACAGCTTTAGTGGCAACCCTAGTCACCTTGCGAAGCTTTAGCATCTTCGTCATGTTGGGTATACGACCAAAGTCCCACATTGACTAGAAGTGGGGAGGATCATGGTCATATAAGGATGGACAAATATCTCCATTGGTATGAGGCCTTTTGGGGTAAGTCCAAAAGAAAATCCATGAGGGCTTAGGCCCAAAGTGGACAATATCATACCATTGTGAAGATATGTGGTGTTCAGAGTCCTTACAGTGGTATCGG
>APFE030271507.1:131152-153585 GCA_000404065.3 Pinus taeda | reverse complement strand
AATGTCGAACGAAGGTGGTGGGCCCCGATAATATCACGATGGGATCCGTGGATGAGCTCGGTTAGACAGGCGGTGTGCTCCGGATTCTTCATGGACGTGTCCTAATCCCAACATGGTGAAGAGGAGTTGACCTGGGATAGAGCAAGCTCTCGAGGCAGGTGGTGCTCCACGTAAGGCGTGTGCTTCCAAAGCATTGGAGCGAAGAACCCTGGTTGGTAGAGAGTGGACGGATGGATAATCGTTTGAGGGGAGGCTCGATGGTCCTTTGTTCGAGGGGAGGATTGTTGGGTATACGACCAAAGTCCCACATTGACTAGAAGGGGGGAGGATCATGGGTATATAAGGATGGACAAATAACTCCATTGGTATGAGGCCTTTTGGGGTAAGTCCAAAAGCAAATCCATGAGGGCTTAGGCCCAAAGTGGACAATATCATACCATTGTGGAGATATGTGGTGTTCAGAGTCCTTACATTTTCCCGAGTGACCCTCAAGACTCCTTAAATAATCTCCTCATTTACATTCAACAACCCAGATTAGAAGCTAATCAATGGCTAAGATCATTTCTTCTTGATCCTCATCTTCTTCTAGAAGTTACACCCACAATTTATATTAATACCCTTTAATTATTTTATTTTCATAAGTTTAGACTTAGGGTCCTTTTAAAAATAATTAATTATTTTAATAAAATTGTTTATGGGTGGAATTTCCTAAAACACTTTCTGGGTTCTTTGGAATACATGTGCCTAAGCCTCCCTACAAAAATTGAGACTTAGAGGATGTGAGATGCTACTAGAAATCAACACATGGGACCAAATCCATCCAAATCATGTTCCAATTCCACTTGTACAATGTTGTAACAAGAAAAAAAATCGCTTAAGACAACTTAGGCAGTGATTATAGATAAAACCCAAGGAATAAGCTTAATAAAGTCTACCACTGACATTGCTAACACTTAATGTCAAGGTTTAACCTTCATAGCAATGTCGTCTATGAATTATATATAAGTAATGTGAATCACATTATCATTCTCTTTCAAATGCTATGAAAATTTGAAAGTGGCCACCTATGTCCCACTACAAATGAAAAAAGAGGAACACTTATGTTTGCTTTCACTTTCACAACTACAATACCCAACCTCAATCCTTAGTCCACCTCTACCATTTTCTATTGAGATAGGGGAGAGCACAAAATTCTATATTCTTCTTTATTCTAAATTTTTCTTTGGTTTAAATTTTGGTGATTATTTTCTTTTTCTCCAATCCATGATCTTTGAGGGACTTCTCTAATCTACGATCCTTGAAAAAATCTTTAGACAAGAGAACTTCAAGCCATTACAAAAATACTCATTATAAGCTCAACACCTCACATGTATAAATTGAACCTAATTAAAAAATATATATTAAAACCCAAAATGAAAAATTATGTCTATACATAAATTTCATTCACAACTATATAAGATGGGTTCTCAAAAATTGTATTCAAGGTTTGGTAAGATACATGTACATTTTCTAGCCCTATGGAGAACTTAATCTACAAATTAAATTGTTTAAAAAAGAAGGTCTGCGACTGGATTATGAATCTTAAATCAAGGAGAATCAGATCTTGACCTCCACAGAGGATTCCCTTTCGAAGATTTTTGATCTAAATGATCCAATTTACAACTCTGTTGCATGTAAATTATAGATTATGGAGTTGGAAGCTAGAAA
The DNA here is from genome assembly GCA_000404065.3 of Pinus taeda. NCBI lineage: Eukaryota > Viridiplantae > Streptophyta > Pinopsida > Pinales > Pinaceae > Pinus > Pinus taeda. The sequence continues at coordinate 151,878 of APFE030271507.1, read as the reverse complement.
GTGCTCCTTCTATAAATCTTAAGAATCAACATGAATATTAAAAATCCGGGCTATCTGGGTAGCGGTCAACAACAAGAACACAAAGTTCTTACATAGATATGCTAATATGAGGCAAAAAGATAATGGAATTTGGAGCATTCGGGATGTTGAGAATTCCATCCACACATCACAATAGAATATCGAGCAGGCAACGTATCAAGACTTTAAAGGTTTTTTCTCAGCCAAAGAAAAATCATTTTGAGATCAAATGGAATTCATAAGCTCGTTACCAACGATGGTGCAGGAAGAAGAGAGTGTGGTCTTGGGACGACCTGTCATGTTAGACAAAATTCACTATGTTCTTCTTGCATGTGCCAAGGACAGGAGTCCTGGCCCGAACGGGTGGGGGGTTGAACTGTACCTCGATTTTTTGACTCTATGTCTAAAGATCTATTGGATGTGGTGGAGGAATCCAAGGTTAAAGGTCACATCTCGGGAGCCATAAATGCTACTTTTCTAACACTCATTCCCAAGATGAAACATCTAGTCTCATTTCAGGATTTCTACCCCATTTCACTTTGCAACATTGTTTATAAGCTTATCTCTAAGCTCATAGCAGGCAGGCTTAGATCTTATCTGACCATTCATTTCTCACTGGAACAATTTGGATTCATTGAGGGGTGGCAGATCCAGGATGCGGTGGCCATTGCGCAAGAATTTCTACATATTATTAAGCTAAGGAGACATAACGCATGTCTTATGAAAATTGACATTAACAAAGCTTTTGAGAGCATAAATTGGGAATTTTTTAGATTAATCCTTTATAAAATTGGTGTCTCTTAATATAACGCCAATTGGATCATGGCATGTGTGAACTATGCTAATTTTGCAATTAGCATCAATGGATTTCCCATTTCTTTTTCAAAGCCTACCGAGGTTTGCGTCAGGGGTGTGCTCTGTCTCCTATTCTCTTCATACTTGTTATGTAAGCACTTAGTAGGAAGATGGTTTATTTCCAGAACAAGGGCTTTATTATTGAAATTAAAATGACTCGTCAAGTACATGTTACTCATTACATGTTTGTGGATGACCTATTATTTGGAAGTGTCAAAAGTTCATAGAATGGAAATGTTTCCATCGTATTGTTGACTCTTTCGGATCAGCGTCATACCTCTATATGAACTCTGCTAAATCAAAACCTATAGTTGATATTGAGGAACTTGGTGAGGTTGATTAGATCATTCGACTTGTTGGAGTCTCAGTTTGGCTATTGGATTTTGGGTTCACATACACGAGATTCTATATCAAACCAAACACATATTTGATTTTTGATTGGGGATGCATCATTAATAAAATTGATCATAGGCCCATAGGTGGCTTGCAATGGGTGGAAGGCTTATACTAATTAAGACTGTTTTAGAATCCATATTTGTATTTTGGATACACCTTTATATGTTTTCGATGGCCATCATCAGGGAGATTGATGCTATTTTCGTTAGATTCCTATGGTCTGGTTTCAATGCACTTAAAAAGATCCATCTTGTACACATGTCCACTCTAGCCAAATTTGCCAACTGTGGGGGCTAGGAGATTCTAGATACTCTATCCTTCAACAGGGAACTAATTTGTAAGAGTATGTGGAGAGCATTGACTGGCAGTGGCATCTAGTCACAAAATATTCAAGGAAATTATATGGCTTATAAGGATCTAGAAGATTGGATTAAAGATGGGGCTTATCAATCATCCTCTTCCTCTTGTATTTGGTGAAGCATGACGAGAAATAGACATTAGCTATTCATTGGTTGGGAAGTGGGAAATGGTAACAGGACGGGTGTGAGTCTAGACATCATTAAAGGACTATTGGGCTCTCATTCTCTGTCAGCTCCTCTACTTCAACATCTGCATGGTAGAGGTATGTACTCTATATCTCATATTGTATCCCATCGGACTACATCTCCTTACATCGAATCTTGGATTTGGTCTGTAGACATTGAGCTCTATTATACATTGGCTATAGAATGAGACCTATACATCATACAAGTTGAGGTTGCTAGGATTCAACTCACCGAAGAGGAAGATTGATTGACCTGGATTGGGAAAACCAATTAGAACCATATTGCAGTCAAAGAAGTTTATATGTTTATCTCTAACTCAACTCCTGTTGTTGAAGTACCACATTGGCTCCACAAGATAGGGAAGTGGGAGATTCCATTGAAACTTAGATGTTTTGGCTGGTTGGCCCTCCATGATCAAATACTCACTTGGGGAATCTCCCTCGCAGAGGCTTCTACAGCCCTAGCATATGTCCTCTCTGCATACAAAACTCAGAGGATGTGTCTCACCTACTTTAAACTATTCTATTGCATCAGAAATTTGGCTCTTTGTTCTCAATATTTTCCAAATCGATGGGAACTAGACACACCACAACCTGGAGGCATGTTTCAATCTTTGGTTCACTTCACATCAGAAATTCTGCTCCTTACCATTTTACATCATATGGGGCATCTAGAATTGCAAAAATAGAAGGATCTTTGAGTATAAGAAAGATATTAGATACACTATATTGGGGATTGCAGCACTCTTCTCTGAGATTGGACCCAAGAAATGGGATATGAAACAGAGGCAGATATTCAAAAAGGATGTGTGGCAAAAGTTACTGGTTGGTTTTTTTTATGGCACATGTAATAACAATCATTGTGGATGCAGAGCTCTCATTGTTAAGGAACTGGGATATTATCTTCACTTTTGGTGGGAGGGAGGCAAGGGCATGAACAATTGCTTGGAAATCATTGCTCTCTAGGGTTTACTTTTCTTGGCATAATGACTCAACATCAAAGACATACATGTATTTGGAGACTCAAAAATCTGCATCGATTGGATCAAAGGGCTCACTTGCTTTCAATCACCATCATTGTCCCACTGGATGAAGCGTATTCGATCCATAGAGTGGTCTTTTCAACAAATCTCTTATAATCACATATACCAGGAGCCAAATACCATAGTAGGCATACTCTCCAAAAAAAAAGGCGTGTTTGGCTCTCATGGGGCCATCCGCTATGCTTCTTACATGAAAAACACCAAAATTGATTTTGGCAATGTACCTATTTCATAATCAATATATCTTAAATTTTGATTAACAAGAACTATCATGATTTTTGAGAATGTAAAACACCAAATATATTTTGAAAAATATAGTATTCTAGAATTTTGATTTTTGAACACTATTTTTATGAATGTAAAACACCAGATGTATTTTGAAACATATAGTATTCTAGAATTTTGATTTTTGGACACTATTTTTATTTTTATGAATGTAAAACACCAAATGTATTTTGAAACATATAGTATTCTAGAATTTTTTCACTTTTGTTTATATAACAAGTATTAAGTAGCAATTCTGTTTTTATACACAAGTTCATGATTAACAGAAAGGACATGATCCACGTATACGTGAATTTGAACGTTGAAATTTAAACTCCAAGACCGACAAAAAGCACGTGAATGATCGGCTGATTCTTGTCTTTTTAGTACCAGCGCCAACACACATTCCATTGACTTGTGTTTTGGCATTTTTAATGACATCAAAGTATCCAGCAATTTGGAAAAGTTCGTTCAGACAATTTGGAGCAGACCTGGAACACATGACAGCGCATCACAAACTGGAATAAAACCCCTTGGAAGTTTCGCAGAGGAGAAAGCATCGTGACTTGAAAATGTTTAAGATACCTCCCAGCAATGATGGTGATGACGTGAGCATTTCTGCAGGTTGATGAAAAGATAGAAATTTACAGGACAACATCACTTAAGAAAATAAATTATTTGCAGAGCAAAACATGGATGGAGGCATTGAGCCAGAGATCATTTGGTAGCGCTAAATGCAGCCAGAGAAACCTACATAGGGAGATAGATGGTCCACTTTGTGTTAATAATAATTTGACGGTATGAAAATTACTCACAAGTAACTATTATTTCAAAACCAGAAGATTTGTTTTTCAAGGGTAATCACTGGAAATAACGAAGAACATTAAGAAAGTAATTGAGAAAAGTGAGGTCAATTATACAAGGGGCTGGAACAGAAGAAAAGCAGATATGGAAGAAATTTCCAGACTCTTATGCATAAAAGGAGAAAATAAGAAAATAACAATGAGTATTTAATGTGGATGTGCATCCATGTCTATATAGGAAGCAGGAAAACCATAAAAGAGCAAGCATTCCCGCTGCGGCAAAACAATGAGCTCGTTGTAAAGTTAAGTGAGAGGTGTTAAAAATTTATGAAAGATAAAAGAAACCTCCTCCCAAAAAATGCATAATTTTATTATGATAGGGTAGAAAATTACATGTCTAGCATTGCTGTATTCTAGTATATGTAGATCTCGTGGATCTACTCACAAAATTAGTTTAGTAATCATCAAAATTACAAAATATGTAATGTTATATTTAATGTTGTCTATTGCCGAGTGTTATGTCATATAGAAAGCATAAAGAAAGAGCTGACATAAAAGAAGTCATATAAATACATATAAAGTTTATCAACATATGAAAGTTTATATAATGTAATTATGGTAAAATAGTAACCAGTCTAGTCTATCTGATCCCTTTAGATAAAGGGCCTATGTCAGTATTAAAAAAATCTGTCATTCTATGCTCTATAATCAACTAAATCCCACGAACCATCTCTATGCCCTCTTGAGAGAGGGAGTTTGTCATGACATTGAGTTGCCTATTGACATGAGAGGCAAAGAAAGGATTTAAGGTAAGTTTCACATGAACAATATCTTATAAGGGGCAAGATCCTTTGATTGTGACAGTGGTGGGAGCCATTAACCCAGTTTATAACCAGTTGCGAGTTCCCAAACACTTGAAGTGAAAGAACTTATTTTTCAATAGCAAAACACAACAACAGTTTTAGAGCCATAACTGTTGCATAATTGTTCAAACCTTCACCTAAACCCATTTTGATTTGGAAAAAATGAGTTTCATCTAAAAACATAACTACACCTCCTCCACAAATTCTTGGTTCTCCCTATGATGCACCATCAAAAAAGTTCTATGGTCTGGATTTGTCTATATGAGCTTCTGTAACAATTCTAGTTTTATAAGATGACTTGGATTTAGGTAACAGTTCTAGTATGGCAAGCGATTGAGTTGTAGCTATCTCAAGAGGCACATGTTGGTCATTAAAAATAACTTTGTTCCTTGCTAACCATATTCCTCGACATATGAGAAGAGGCAAAACTTTAAATTCTTGAATTACTCTCTTGCAACACCACTGGTACTAGATTTCCAGAAGGTCCCCTCCTTCCCAATGATAATCTAGTCCCAACTTGGATGAGATAAATTGCCAAATGTTCTAAGTGTAGGAACAGGAGATCAATAGATGATTAATAGATTCCTCCTTTGATTTGCAAAAGTTGCACCAACTAGGTCCTTATTTTTTACTCTTTTGTAGATTATCCCAAGTTGGGGCTTTATTTCCAAGGACACACCATACAAACATTCTAGAGTTTGCAGGACACTTAAGTTTCCATAACATTTTATACCATCCCACATAAGCCTTCAGATTTCTATTAGCGATGAGATGAGAGTATCCCTTTTTTGGTGTGTAAACACCAGATAAGATCATTTCTTCTTCAGTCAATCAACTATGCACATCCCCCAAAGCCCTTATGTAACCAAACCAACTATTTAAAAACTCATTTGAAAGGCCCATTTATCTGCTTGATAACGATTCTTGAGCCCACTAGGGGTTTTGAATAGGGTCAACAATCTAACTAAGAGAAAACAAATCTCTTTCATGAAGAAAAGCAATTAGATCCGCTAGTAACTAATGGTTGTCATTTCTTTCAAACCAATATTATGTCCCTATTCTGAGTCTAGAGGCATCACCAGCCTTCCATGCCAATCCATATTCAATAAACGGGAAGGATGTGATAACAAATTTCCAAATGATAGAGACATGTTGACGGTGCTGGACCCACCAACATGTAAGGGGATATCCCTGGTAAGAAGTCCCAATTAGACCTCAGACCATTTGGTGTAGGAGTCCCAACAGTGAGTCATACAGTAATGCCTTGACTGCAATTTTGCACAAAGGCAAGATAGATAACATTTTTGGTAGGAAGGGTGTGATAGCTGTAGCAAGCCAAGGAAGGTTCATGACAGGTTCTAACACATTGAAGTTGAGGTGAGTGCACCCCTAGAAAACTGTAATAGTACACGGTTTGGAAGGGAACACATGAGTGAAGATGCATCACAAGCTGGAAAGAAAGTTAGCAAGAAATCCAAAGTGATGGCTAAACCAACAACACATTTCAGAAAGATTCATACATACTTATACGAAATAGTCCATACATGCATGCTAAGCAAACAAATACATACATCATTTAGAGTAAACCAGATAGCATAGAATATAATACAACATATGCATGAAACGTGTTGGCTCTGTTATATTAAGTGTAAGTTCCAATCATACAATACATCCATGTCCAACCACTAGTTCCAATAGTGGAATGTTATAGCCAGAACCATCTGCTCCTCTAGAGAGATGTACTAGCTCTACGCAATGGAGAAGCCAAGGCTCATTACAATATTGTCCAAGCTTTCTCTAAGATACTCTTATCAAAGCTTCGCGGACCAAAAGTCTTTACAATGAGTTATGAGGTTCTATTTATAGCAAAGGGTGGGGTGACCCTTGACATTCCCCTTTGTGACAGTTCATCTACCCTCATGACTCTTCATCTACTCTATGACTATTACATCCTGTTGAAAAGTGTGCAACAAGAAATGCTAAATTTAGAATGTGCTAAAAATAGCATGTCTAAAAATAGCAGTTTTGCCAGGGGGTCATTGGTCACATTCGGTGAGAGATGAAACTGCTAAAAATAGAAAGTTCTAAAAATAGAATTTCTGGGTCCCTTCCTATTTATAGCAGTCCCTAGTCTATCTATAGGAAGTAAAATTAATTTTGGTCTTAACAACAATTGGATATATTAATTAATTAATTCGGCTGAGTTAATTAGTTAAGGAAATTCGAATTTGAAGTCTTTGTGAGTATGCACATGAGTTTCCTCCACTGATTGAGGGAATAAGCATGAGTTCTGTAATGAGAGAATCAATTGACTTAGTTCTAACTAGTCAAGTCCAGTTATATTTTTTTGCATGTGGTTCACGAGCACCCTGGTCAGTGAGTGATCGCTACGTCCACGGAAAAATCTGGGTGATAGCTAGGCTAAATCACCCCTCGGCCTACTGCAAGACGTGACCCCAAGGGCTTCGGGTGGATTCAACCCTGTGACCTCTCGATGGCGAGGCACAATTTTTGACCAACTGAGCTAACCCTTGGGGCTATCAAGTCCAGTTATATTATTTTAACAAGTTGTTAAAATAATAAAACATAGTTTGTTAATGCTTGCATGCATGTGACAACTATTATTTTAGATAACTGAGGATTCACTCATGGATAACTGTTGCATGTCAGTTCTGTCAGAGACCCAGTGGAGATCAGATGTGGGACAGTGTACTATCAGATGCTTCACTATTTCTAGTAAGTAGTTTTTGCATGGTTGAGGAACTATTGTTCTCAAGGAATACGTAGTTGGACCATTGGTTGTTTTTGGTATGTTGCAATTAATAGCATATGCTTTTGCTATTATTTCCTAAGCAAACTATGTAAGGACCATAGGGAAAGCCTATCTAAATAGGGCTTGGGTGGTTCATGAGACATATCTTCATATCTTCATATTTCATTGAGAACTGAATAGCTTGAGAGCTAATTCTTTTTGTATTGGGAAGAGGATTTCCACTTGATTGATAATACATGGTTGGGGTTTTATGCCGGTGCTTTCCCCTGGATAAATCTTGTGTTATGTGTGACTAATTCTCTTGATTAGTTATGCATGTTTCTACTTGACGTTGCTCATGAATTCGATTATGCTTCCACTTAATGTTTTGTAGAAGTAGAACAAGTATTATGCTTTAGGACATTGCATATATCAGTTGGTTCTACAGGTGAAATTTCTACACATCCAACTATCGACACTTGAACTTCCACTTAACAAGATGTTACATTACAATGCACATGTGATCATGTGAGACAAAAAGGATTGAGGAAGCCATGCCAAACATCACTGAGACTCGGTCCTATTGTGGTGAGACCAACTCTTTGACATGCTTGTGATGGTGAAGGTGGTGAGATGATGCCAAGCTTGGCCGTCTGTGATGGTGTGCATGCACTCCATGGTGACATCTTGCTAAAGCAAACTCTTGCCTCAGTTGCATCTGGGTGCATTGGTGTGGCTCCTCCATCCAAATCGTTTTCTAACATGCGCATGGTCTTCTTGGGTGCAGGAGAACTAGCAATACACTAATGCATAATGTTTGTGCTGATCTTTCAGTGTTTTCTAGTGGTCGTGTGCATCAACTGTCAACTACATGTTCAACTTCAGTCAGACTTGCTTCTTTTCTTCATCTTGGTGAGTGTGCTGAATGGGTTGGATCACATGTTTACGCATAATGACATGCATGTCGTTGAATCCCTTGCATGCGATCAACAACACTGCTCACCATGTCTACTCCATGCGAGCTGCTGGGATAGATCTGTAACTTGTATGGGCATAGTTTCATCCGTGAGTGCATGTTGTGCCCTCTGCTATTTCTGTTCCTACTACAACTCATTCGATTGTGTGTGCAGCTCATGTTATTCCTTGAGTTGCTGCTTCATCACATGAAATTCCTTCTATGTTCCATGCTCTATCTTCACGCGATCACATCATCACCTCATAGCTTGAGTCCCCAAAGCTGCCTTCATCATCAATGGATTTTCTTGAGCTTGCAACTTTGTTCAGCTTCTGTGTTGTCAACAACCTTCCTCTTGCATTCGTTGCATCCGGTATGTTGCCTTCAGCTGATATTCATGATGTTGCTCGATGTGATGATGTTGTCGTCATATCTTGATGTCCTTGTATATGAACAACTTGATGTTTTCGTGAGTAGGCAAGCTCATAGACACTTCATTGATTGCATCCCTAAGTGTGCTCTGAATGGTGTCTTCAACTCTACTTTCCAGGAAACCATTGTACATGTGCTGTTGAGAGGCATATGAGCACCTGCGATACCTGGTGACATGGAAACTCATAGCAAGCAATCTGTCTGTCAAAAACCAAAATGAACTTGAGAACTGACTTGCAACATACAAGTGTGATTTATCATGAAGGTCACACAATTTCCACTAGGAGGTTGGGAGACCGACTTCCAAGACTGCACAAGGCATAGTTTGGGTTGCTAGGAGGCTGACTGACTATTGGAACTACACAATGCACAGTCCAGTCTGGCTGCTGACTGCTGAAATTTTGCAATGCAAATCTTAGATGGGAATGGTTGCAGGCTCAGTGACTGCATTGCGTAATTCTCTAGGCCAACAGTCATTGTCCCTCAGATTTACACAAAGCAAGCCTGGAGAACAACTCCTGGGTAGAAATGCACATTTCTGGAGAGGAAGACAGAGCCTTCCCTCCCAGGATTGCGCAATGTTGTCTTGGTGAGGTAGAGTTTGGGCCGAGGCTGCCTATACTCGTCGACGGGCAACTGAATGCGAATGTGAATGTGAATGCATGGAAATACTGAGTGCAATAATAAGTGAATGATTGTGCATGCAAATGGTGAATGAAAGATTCAAAAAATAGAACAACATGCATGTGGGTGAGGCAAGACACCGAATCAGTGACCATTTGTGAAAAACAGTTTCATGCATGTGACAATAGTGAGATGTTAATGAAAACTGAAATGGTGCTAGTACAAGCTATTATGTATCAAAACGACAGCAAGCACTCACTGAAATCAAGCAAGCAATGTTTATGCGAAGCGAAACATAAAAAGTGCCAGAAATGCAACACAAGACATGGAAAGTGGGCTTACCCCAAAACAACTGAGTTGAATGTGCCAACAACTCCTAGATGCGATGTGGGATGTTAGAGCTGCAAGGTTGATGTGAGGAATGAGCTCTGCAGTGTTTGGTTGATGAGTTTTGATAAAATCGAGGTTGTGATGCGCATGCCACAAATCTAGGGAAAGCGACACTTGGTGGGAGGTTTTTGAAATGATCCTTGCATGCAACCTCCAACTGCAAAAAATGGATCCCTGAAACAAGGGTTGCCTTTGCATGCTGCCTTGGGAGAAGTAGCCCATACACACAAGTTTGTTTTTCTCGGTCTCGGAGGAAGTCGGTCAACTCAGCTACACAAGAAAGAGGTTTCTCAACTGCTGGGAGAAAATGCGCATTTCTGGCTGGGAACTGGGCTGGCTACTCAGAAGATTTGCACAATTTCTAGACAGAGCAACTAACTGCTGCCTAGTTTTGCAAAAATTTTGGGCTGAACAACACAGCTAGGAAGGATTGCACAATTTTCTAGGTGAAGCTTGCTTAGCAAAATTTCATAATTTTGGGGCCCAATAGGCTGCTAGTCAAGATTGCGTAATTTTTGGAGGGAAGGTTGGCTGCCCTCCACATTTGTGAAAATTCTTGAAGGAGCTGCTTAGCTTGCTGCTAGACCAAGTCCGAATGAACAACTTGTGAGGGGAATGCATCAAGGTTTGATTGATAAACTGTCTTTCTGCATGAAAATCACTGTAGGTTGTGTACTTAATAAAGCAAGGCATGTTGCTGTGATGTTTGGTAGGGAGGCTCCAAAACGAAGCTAAAGAAAAATTTTGGAGGGTGGTTGTAGCCACTACAACATGACATTATGATAATTCTTGTTAGGGCTTTAGATGTAATTGTCAATCAATAAAGGGTAGTTGTATTTCCTATAAACCAATGTAAACCAAAGGCTCTAAGTAGTGATCAAATGCCACCCTACTTTAGCTACCAGTGCTTTTGAGAAAATATGAATATTCTTTAAGCCCCATCCTCCCCATGCCTTTGGAATAAAGATTCTATCCCATTTGATCCATGGATAATTTTTTTTTATCAAATGTGTTGACCCAAAGAAATTTGTAGCTTAGTTTCCACATTTTCCTCAAGATGCCTTTTGGGATCCAAGAAAGAGTCATCTAGTAAGCCAAAATGACTTCCAAGACTAATTTGATGAGAACTAACCTTCCTAGCCTAGACAACCATCACATACTCCACACTTTCAGTTACTTTTCCATTTTAGCTAATAGCCAATACCATTGAGTTTTTTTAAATGTGTTTGGTTTAAGTTGAAAACCCAGATATTTGAGTCCATCATCCATAGAGGTTAAAGCATAAGGAAAGAAGTCAAGCAACAACTACAACTCATCATTTCTCATCCCAAAATGAGATAAATTATATTTATGAAGATTGATAATCATACATGTTGTGGATCCAAAAAGGGTGATAGCACCATTATTGCCAAAGCATCTCCTCTCGAACCATCATAAAGGATGAGGATATCATCAATGAAAAAATATGGGTGATGAGGAGAGTAGGAGTAACTATGATTCCATGGAAATCCCCTCTTCTCTTAGAATCCAAAAATATTTGCTTAGTCCTTCAACCACCAAAAGGAAAAGAAGGGGGAAAAAAGGGCATCCTTGCCTTAGTCCTCTTTCAACATGAAAGAAAGGAGATGTAGACCCATTGATAAAGACAACAAAAGGGACTATGGAGATGACGCTCATAACCCAATTAATAAATTCCAACTTAAAGCCTAGGTGAATAAGAAGGATACTAATGTAAGGCTAGCTTAACTGATCATAGGCTTTAGAAATATCAATTTTCAGAATTTCTCTTTTCAGTCGCTACTACTTTAGGTTGTGCAAACCTTCTTGGGCCACTCTAATAGCTTCATGGATCTATCTTCCTTCTAGGAAAGCAAATTTTTCCTTTGAAATTGATTTGGACATAATTGGCTTAAGCCTACATGCAATGACTTTTGCAATAACATTGTAGATGTAGTTGCATAGAGAAATTAGCCGAAAGTCATCAAAAGAAGATACGAGTCCACCTTAGGAATAAAGGATGTAAAAGTAAAGTTAAAATATGCCAAAAATTTCCTTGTAATCCTTGGTTCTTAAACAAATATAAGGAGATATTTTGCAATGACCTCGAATAGCCCTACAAAAAATGCAACAAACCATCCACCCAACCTAAGGCTCTTATCCTTATAAAATCTTTCCAAGGATTCCTTCAGCTCATCCATAATTATGACCTCCATAAAATGTGCATTATCATATTCATTGGTGAATCTTTGGAATAACAAAGCGAGTCAAACTATTATAGTTATGTTTTCCCTCAAGAGTTCTTTGAACAATTTTCCAAAATGTTTTTTCCCTAGATCTATCAAACCCTAAAAAAAGATGACATTGTTCCTGTCTTGATCATTCAATTTCAAAATTTTATTACACATTTTCCTCCCACAGGTACAATTCTGGCAGAATTTATGTAGAGCTATAAAAAGGGTCTCTTTCACCTCTAGTTACCTCACATTAATATGTCAATCCGGGAACATTTGGTTATTTCAAAGAGTGTCTCAGTCTGAGGCTTAGCACTTGTCAGAGTAATGCTTGTAGTACAGCTGCTTAAAAGCTACAAAAGTAAATCAATGCATATCTATAACTTAACTACTTCAAAAGACTAAATCACACCAAACGTTGCATCAGCCAAAAGTTCGGTAGAAACAACCCATCCTTTTTATGACTGATGAGAACAGATCTGAGGTCTGGGAGCTAGGTAGTAGATGCTAAGGCTCACTACAGCCTGAGTCTGTCCTTAAGAAACAACAAATTAGCAATCTAGAAATGGAACAACAATTGCAATAGAACAACAATTAAAATGGAACAACAAATAAATGGAACAACAATTAAATGGAACAGCAACTAAATGGAACAGCAGTTGAAATAAGTAGTAACCAAGTTCATCAAGCTGTAATTCTATTTAATCACTCCAATCAAAACATCAATCCTTCAGTCTTAAGAGATGTCCCCATGCTATGGAACAACACTACTGATTACAACCTTGGAAACACACCATGCTTAATCTGCCTCTGTTATTGATTTAAATAAACACATACGATTGCATCTCAAGCTGAAAACAGTAACATTCAATGATCATATGAATCAGACCTTTCAAGATAACTGTGATAATACTAAACACAATCGTAATGAACTCTGTAATGGAGTGACAATATCCTGTAGAAATTAATCAATACTTAAAGGATTGGTAACATGACACAACGTCGATATAAAGCTTAGGTTTACAGGAACATGAAACGAATTAACCATAACAGAGCATGTAATATAATGTTCTTAAAACACAATAGATTACCAGATTACGTCTATGAAAAAACCACATAGAAACCACACGTAATGGTACAAGAGCAAGTGTCCTATAGGGCCGGGCCCTTAGCCTCCAGGGGTACACCGCTTAAGATTTATCCAGGCTCAAAGATAAAAGAGTAAACAAGTCTGTATTAAGGCATGAAATAAAATTACAGGAACTCAAGTCTTCAACAGAACATAAAGATCATAGTTCTGATCTTCCTTAAAAGAAATTACATAAAACCATCCTCGTTTCTAACCAACAGTGCTATCCCTTATATAAGGAAGATGGCGGAGATATCTAGATACAGAAAATAGATAAAATAGCGATCCCTCAGGATCCAAGATCCTGAGGGATTCGCAGAATCATTAATACTTCGTCACTTCTTTCCTTTTCTGCTCCGTGCTGGTATCTCCATGTCCTTTCCTGGGTTGATCTGTTTTGATCTGGTTTGCTTCTGGTCTCCCGTCAAAGGGACAACAGTTAGCTCATCCTTGTCTTTACCTTTGGAATGGCCACCTTCCGTTTTTCCTCCCTCCTGCACATAGAAATGACAATTATCAGTGTTTCCCATTAATCTCTCGTGTTTCGTTATAAATCCTCATCATTATCTAAATTTCCAATGCAAAAGGCTTTTGAGTTCTAATGAAAAGATACTAAAATAACCATTGAAACATACCTTCCTTGATACTCCACACACCCCCCAGCTTACCCTTTTTCATGGCCTTATGAAAACATTGTAGTTGACATGCAAAGTAGTGAGGGAGTAGGTTGGAGATGGAATCTCGTGTGGGGGCCTACACCCATGATGCGAAATTAGATGATCAAAGAAATGGCTTGTCTGGCCCTTGGGCATCTCATACAGGGCTTGGTATCTGGGTGCAGGATGCCAAATGATTGGACTCCAGAACCTATATCCTAACCAGGATGGCCCTGCCCTCAAAACGAGTTTGCCATAGAGGGGGAATCGGTTAGCAGCAAGCTTAAAATTCTCATACTTAAATGGATCTCTGAGCTGAATGTTCAGATTAGATACTCGATATCGAAATTTAGCTGCTTCAATGGCAGGGTCTTTAATAGAAGAAAAGAATTCAATCCCCTGTCGAATGATTGCTTCATGCATGGGTCCTAATGCTTCAATCACTCCTTGAGCCCTCATGAAATTTCTATGACTTTTCCATAACTGTTCTGGGTCTCTAGCCTCAGCTCTTACCCATAGATCTAATCCATTTTCTTGTCTCTGAAAGGCATTGTAGGCTTTAAGCCATTTAATTTGATTGACTACAAATGAAATAAATGCTTGAAATTGAATATCCCCAACAAAAGGGCCAGGGTTCAGCTCGGTCTCTTGTTCTAGTACAAGGTTATGCAGGTAACATTCACACAATAACCTTTGCACTTTTACCCCAAAATGTTTACAACAATTTATAAAATCATTTATAGTGTTAATTTATATGGGAGCACCTGCCTTAACAGCCTTTATTTTCAATTGTAAGTACCTTTCCATTAGAAATAGGGCATAGTTCTTGGCAGGGGCTCTACATGCTAGGACATCATTGTATAGAGCACACAAGGTATCCATCTGTTTAATAACTACATCTAATCTACGGGTTACCTTGGCAACATTCTCTTGTTCCCTTCACCATCCTTCGAAAGCTTGGCTTTCAGACAAGTTGATGTTCCTTAGCTGCTGTTGTAATTCTTTATATTTTTCTCGGGGGACCGTTTTCTCCCTGAGCTTTTCTGCTTCTTACTGGGCCTGCTTCAAATGTTGGTGAAGGGTTCTTGTTTTTGTGTCCTTCTTCCATGCATCCGTGGAGGCCGGGAGCTTTACTTGAACTTTCTTATTGCACTGCTTTGAGTTCATAACCCTTATTACTCCCGAAGGTGGTGCCTCCGTCTGAACCATCTTATCATCTTTTTCAATTTTAACACAAATTCCAGCCCACTGCTGTTCCTTTTCAAATGGAACAACAGTTTGCTCTTCTGCTTCAATTGGAACAACAGTTTGTTCTTCAGCTTCATTTGGAACAACAGTTTGGCTTATGTCAGGGTTTCGAGCAGTGGGACGGCTTCTGGTCCTCTGCCTCCTGCTCTTAAGGGATCTTATTGGTGTGGTCAAACCTTTTCTTCCTGAAGTCCATTTCACCCTTTACCTCGCTTTTAGAATCCTAATCTGCTGGCGAAGCCTGACTTTTATGTTTAACAATGTCCGCTCTTCCCTTTGTAATTCCCTTATTTCCATCAATTCCTCAGAAAGAACAACAGGCTGCTCGCTGTGGGTTGGACTGTGGCTAGCTTCCTGATTTTCTCCTTGAGGTGGCTGTTCCGGGGTAAGAACCTTGCTTGGCTCTGTTATTTCTTGGGTTGATTCCTCTTCTTCCCTTATTTCTTCCAGACTTTCCTCTGGTGCTTTCTGACTAGGAACGGGCTGTTCCTGCTCAGCATTTTCCAATATCTTTTCATTATGAACGGACAAATTTTCTACTTCTACTTCTTCTGTATGCAATTCCTCGAGTGCGTCTTTCTCCTGGGTTTTCTCTATAGCCTGGAGGTTAGATGGACTCAGGGGTTGGCCATATTCGCCCATATTGGCCAAAATGTTGGCCAATTCATCCTCCCCTAACGGGTCTTGTAATGGGCTTCCTCCCTGCTGTTCCATTCCTTCCTCCTGCTCGGACTGCTCAACTTTGTCTCCTTCTTCTTCAGTCTGCTCATCTTGTTCTTCTTCTCTCCCTGCAGATTGCTCTGTCTCCTCTTCTTCTTCTTCTGTTTCTGCCTCTGCAGACTGCTCTTCTCCCTCGACGTCTTCTTCTTCCGTTTATGTTTCTGCAGACTATTATTCTCCCTTGACGTCTTCTTCTTCTGTCTCGGTTTCTGTAGACTGCTATGTTCCCTCGCTGTTGTCTTCCTCTGTCTTTGTCCCTGCAGTCTGCTCTACTTCCTCGTTGCTTTCTCCCTCTGTTTCTGTTTCTACAGACTGCTCATCTTCAATTTCTATTGTTTGGCTCGTGCCTTCCTGGGGCTTCTCCAGCCCTCCTTGTAACCTTGCGAGCCTTGCCGTCTTCCTACGTTTTTTTGGTTGTTCAGATGTACTAGCGTCATGTTCCCGCTTTTCGAGTTGTTTTTCAGGTTGTTTTTCAGCTTGCACTTCTGTGCAAGCATCCTGCTTTCGTTTCTCTGAACATTGGGGTGTGCTATCAACTCGTTTTCATTTTTTCAGGCGTCCAGATGTGGCCGTCCCTTTATTGATAATAGCAATTAATTCTTCCCAGCTGCTCTGCTGCCGGGTGAGACTATAATTCACTATCAAGCGAATTAATCCATGGTGGCTAACAATGGATTCTACGTGCTGTGCCTTTTTCATACTTCGTGCGACATCATGCAATAGTAAATTCAATAATGCAGGCAAATTCATAGAACATTTTTGTTTTAAGACAGCTAGGAGTTTAAGATGTCGTGGTCTTACCATGTCTTTTCTGCCCTCACAAGTGATTTATCTTTGGATGATTTTCGCCAATTCCACCCATGGCTCTCCTAGCATTGCTGGTAGCACCCCCTTTCCTCGGATTGTCAAATTCTAGCCCTCATCCTGAAATATTTCCAAAATCTTCTGCAGCCTTTCCTTCTTTATTGTCCATACTGGTCTCGTGGCCGGTAGTCCTGCAACTCTTGCTATTATGTCGTCAGTGGTTGCTATTCGCCTTCCTCTTACTGTGGAGTATTCTTCTTGTAGGTTCTGTAAAAATTCTTTCGCTACAGTTTCATTAGACTCCTTCAGGTGGTTGAGATAGGTCAACCATCCTGCTCTCTTCAGGATCCTTCAGGCTGCAGCCGAAACAATTAATGTTTGCGGTTCTCGGCGAACTGACCTTCCTCCCATAGTTTTTCTGCAAGTTCTCAAAGGAACAACTGCTATTTGTTGAAACACAGAGAAGCTGGTGGCGTATTCCTCGTTTAAATTCAAATGTAATGGTGTATGCAATGGAAAAAAACTTCGAACAACAACTCATGCAGAAGAAAAGCAAAAATAGCAAATGATCATGCCATTGAGCCGTGCTGTGCTCGAGTACAAAATTTTCTCGAATAACCGACTGACACGTGCTCTCAGGAATGATGAAGTTACCTCCCCCCTGCAATGTGATAGGCTGTCCCAGCCATCAAATAAAGGAGCAGCGTCTGTTCTGCCGTGAGGCCTTTATGGAACAACTTATGAAAATATGCCATGTCCGCAAAAAACAGCCTATTACTGAAATCGAGGTAGAAAGTTAGATCGCTTTTAATACGTAAGAGACTGCGGTGAGTTGATGGAAGTTCGGGGATAAGACATTTGCCATAAATAGCGAGTCTCCCGCGGTCACTGTCACTAGCTCTGTAATGATTGACGATAATAGATAGTCATGTGCTAGATAATTGATTTCCGTATGCTGTGTTTTTGTTTCCATCACATAAGTAGATAGTTGTATTCCAAAAGACTCGAAAGAACATTAACAATAAGCATCCTTTAAGAAGGAACAAGCTATTTTAAATCATATGAGTAGTGCTTTTTTTTCAAGGAAGGGCACAACAACAGTTGTTCGTTTGGAGAAAGGAACAGTGGAAATCGATGGTGCTGTTCCTTTTTGAAAAGGAACAACAAAATCAAACAAGTGTCGTTCTTTTTGGAAAGGGACCGGCATAAATCAATAAATGTTGTTCCTTTTGGAAACAACAAAAACACACAAGTGCTGTTCCTTTTGAAAAGGAACAACAAAAATCACAAGTGCCGTTCCTTTTGAAAAAGGAACAACAAAAATCAAAAGCGTCGTTCCTTTTGGAAAAGGAACAACAAAAATCACAAGTGATGTTCCTTTTGGAAAAGCAACAGCAAAAATCAAAAGTGTTGTTCCTTTTGGAAAAGGAACAATAAAAATCAAAAGTGCTGTTCCTTTTTGGAAAAGGAACAACAAAAATCACAAGTGCTGTTCCTTTTGGAAAAGAAACAACAAAAATCACAAGTGTTGTTCCTTTTGGAATAGGAACAACAAAAATCACAAGTGCTCTTCCTTTTGGAAAAGAAACAACAAAAATCACAAGTGTTGTTCCTTTTGGAATAGGAACAACAAAAATCACAAGTGCCGTTCCTTTTGGGAAAGGAACATCAAAAATCAAAAGTGTTGTTCCTTTTTGGAAAAGGAACAACAAAAATCAAAAGTGTTGTTCCTTTTGAAAAAGGAACAACAAAAATCACAAGTGTTGTTCCTTTTGGAAAAGGAATAGCAAAAATCACAAGTGTTGTTCCTTTTGGAAAAGGAACAGAAAAAATAAAAACATGCTGCAAAAATATGTACAAGAATAATTCAAGCAGTTATATACAAATTGCAAGAAAAGTAAATTTCTTAGTGAGTTACAGGGAAGACTTGTCTTCCTCCCCTAAGATATCCATATCTGAATCTTGGCGTAGTTGTTGGTAGAAGGACTCCCGACTAAGTGGTTTGCGATAAAGATGGAATCGATGGCCGTTTGCCTTAAAGGTATACCCAGAACCATCAATAGTAATCAGTGTAAGGGTGCCATTGTCATGTACTTTCTGAATTTCATACGGTCCCAGCCAACGAGTCTGGAGTTTCCCGAGGAAGTCCTGAAATCTAGAGTCATATAAAAGAGCCCAGTCTCCTTCATGGAAGATTCTGTTTTTAATGAGAGCATCATGCCATTTAGCTCTCTGTTGCTGAATCAGAGCAGTGCGTTGAAGTGCAGAGAGCCTAATTTCATCTAGCTCATTAATATGTTGTAATCGATTAGTTTGTGCCTCGGTTAAGTCTAAACCAACTTCTTGTGCTGTTCGTAATGTCTGGATTTCAAATTCTACAGGAAAGATAGGTTGCTTTTCGAACATTAGCTGGTAATTTGAGTGACCAGTGGTGCTTCTCCATGTTGTTCTATAAGCCCACAGTGCTTCTGGTAGTCTGGCAGCCCAATCGCGTCTATGTGATGCAACTGTTTTTGTTAGAATCATTTCTATTATCTTGTTGCTGCTTTCTACTTGCCCATTTGCCTGTGGGTGATATGGGGTGGTGATTTTATGCTGAACATGGTAATTGTTGAGTGTTGCTGTTATTCTGTTCCCAGCAAACTGTGGCCCTCCATCTGTGATTATCTCTCTAGGGAGGCCATAGCGCACAAATAGATGGAGCAGGAACTGTATAACAGATTCTTCTGTAGCTCTGGGCAAGGCCTCTGCTTCAACCCACTTAGTGACATATTTTGTTGCCACCAAAATATATGTTTTTTGGTTTGATGGTGGGTTGATTGGTCCTACGAAATCAAGAGCTCAACGCTCAAATGGTTTGATGACTAACTGTGGTTTCAAAGGCATCTCATCCGAGTGACTAGGGCGTCCCGCTCTCTGGCAACTGTCACATGCTTGGACAAATTTCTTTGCATCTTTAAAAATTGTGGGCCAATAATACCCTGTGTGCAATACTTTATGTGTAGTCCTGCGATCAGCGAAATGTCCACCACATGGTTGGTCATGGCATGCTTTCAATATATCAAAAATTTTATCTTGTCGAACGCATCTCCTGATTTGCATGTCTGCCCCTGTGTGAAACAAATAGCCCCCAATCCAGGAAAATCTGGTACTTCGCTGGTTAATTTGTTTTCGCTCATTAGGGGTTAGATGCTTTGGTAACTTACCTACTACTAGGTAATTGGTGACATCAGCATACCAGGGTGTTTGAACAGCAACAAAAAAGAGATGCTCATCTAGAAACTGATCTTCAACTGTTGCTGCATCGACTGGTCTTGGCATTCTTGAGAGGAAATCAGCTACCAGGTTCTCTTTCCCGGGTCGATCCTTGATTGTAATATCAAATTCTTGCAATAAAAATAGCCATCTAGTTATTCTGCCATTTGTAATAGGCTTGTTTGCTAAGTATTTTATAGAAGAATGATTTGTGTACAAGATAACAGGATATCCAGTGATATAATGTCTGAATTTATTGACAACATGTATAACAGCTAGAAATTCTTTTTCAGTGACAATATAATTTAATTCAGCAGGGGATAGATTTTTGCTAATGTAATAAATTGCATATGGTTTTCTATTCTCCTCCTGTCCAAGGACCGCTCCAATGGCTGTATCTGAGGCATCAGATGATATCTAGAATGGAAAATCACAATTTGGTCCCCGAAGAACTGGTGCTATAGATACGAGCTTCTTCAGATCATTGAAAGCACGTTCACATTTTTCTGTCCAAAGGAAGTCAATATTACCAGTTAGTGCATACAATGGTGCAGAAATGCGTGAATAATGTTCTATAAATCTTTTGTAATAACCAGAGAATCCAAGAAAGCTACGTACCTCTGTTTGAGTAGTAGGAGTAGGAATAAGCAAAAGTATTTGGATTTTGGCTGGGTCTACCTAAATGCCAGCTGCTGAAATATAGTGTCCTAGAATAAGTCCTTCTGTCATCATCATGTAGCATTT
>APFE030271507.1:0-131132 GCA_000404065.3 Pinus taeda | reverse complement strand
CATCTAAAAGTTTTTGAAGCTCAGCTTTTACTACTTCTTTTAGATGAGGATTTAGCCTTCTCTGAGGCTGTCTAACAGTTCTTTCATCATTTTCTATGTAGATGTGGTGTGTACACAGTTGAGGATCGATCCCTTTCATATCAGGGTAATCCCATGCAAATGCTTCTTTATATTTTCTTAAGATATGGATGATTTTTGTTTCTTGTTCGGGTGTAAGGTCGGCGTTAATGTTTAAGGTCTTTCCAGGTTCAATTTCCACAATTTTACTATGTGCAAATGAAGTGACAGGGATTGCGTGATCATACACATCTTTTAGAGGTTCCTATTCTACTTCGTTATCAAATGCTGCTTTTATCATATGACATTGGGTACGAGATGTGAGTTCAGTTTGACTAATAAAATTGTTGATGGCATCATCTTCTATTTGGTCTTTGAACTCTAGTGCTTCTTGTATAGTTAATGGAGATCTAATGTTGTCAGTAAGATATGATACAGGGTGCCTATTAGTTTTAACTATTGTGATGCTTGGCTGGGCTGGGGGATATAGTACTAAATTCTTGATATCCGCCCCCTTTGTTATGATCATGTTCCCTTGCCGACAACCGATATAGGCATCAGCGGTAGCGAGCCAAGGTCTTCCTAAGATCAATGGATGTCCATCAAGTTAGGTTTTAGGATTTATTATCAGAAAATCAGTTGGGTATTCCCAGGAGTCAACCGAGACCATGACATCATGTAGTATGCCTTCTGGCCTAACCACAGAGCAATCAGCCAATTCTAACAGAGTTGAAGTGGGTTCTGCAGATGTAATACATAGCTTTTGGCAAGTAGCAGTTGTCAATATATTGATTGCAGCTCCAAGATCAACTAAGGCATTGGTTAGGGTTTGGCCATAAATTTGAACAGTTACTATTGGGTTTCCTGGGTCTTCATACTTAATAGGTGTTTCCTTTCCTGATAATAAGTCAGATAGAGTACCGACTACTTGAACTCTTGGATTATCTATTGTATTCCTTCTTGGTCTTTTTATGCACAATTCTTTAATAGTTTTAGCGTATATCGGGATGTCTCGAATGGCCTGAAGGAATGGAATTTTTATGTACAAGTTTTGTAATTCTCCCAGAATGTCGAAATTAGGTTGTTGTATAGGTCGAGGTATGACTAAACGTTCTGGGAACGGGGGAGAGGATGTAGTTGCTTGATTCTGAGTTTGTTGTCTATTTACATCCTCTTCTTGTGACATATGTTCTCTAAGTAACTGATCTTCAATCTGAACTGTTTTATTTCCCTCTGTTTGGATAATACGCCCAAATCTTAGCTGAAGATCATTGCACTCCCTCAGATTGGGTCCTTCTTCTGGTGTTTCCAAAATTTGGAGTGCTTGGACCGGTCTGTTATTTGGATTGGGATTGGGCTGGGCTGGGAGTTGGGGTCTCAGATTAGATTGGGGGTTTTGCTGTAAAGCTGGCAGTGTAGGTTGACGGAAAGGAATATTTCCTACTGTCTGCTATGTTGGTCTCTGCCAGTTAGTCTGCCAGACTGAACCTTGTGAAGTGGGGGGAGTCCATTGCGGTGGGCATGGGTTGTTTTGCCAGTATGGTGGGGGATAAGGAGGATTCGACCAACCAGATTGGCTTGTCTGATTTAGCCACAAGTTTGCAGAAGGATACGACTGTGATGACCAGTTTGGAAATGGGGGTTGAAACTGATTTTGCCATGTATTATATTGTTGAGTATTGTACTACGGATACTGAAAAGAAGAAGCTAGGTCTGAAAACATACCAGTTTATCGTGGCTGCCACTGACAACGCTGGTTGAGTAGATATACTTTCTCTGGTTCTTCTTCTGCTTCCTTATATACCGCTTTCAGTCCAGATAATGAGGGACAACTTTATGTAGAGTGATCCCTTGCACAGATGGCGCATGTCTGAACTGTATCTAGTGGACACTCCTTATGGCTATGCTTCTTCCTGCACCTGGGGCAGAAGATTGCCAAATTCTGTTCTGCCTCCATTTGTTTCTGCTTAGCCTACAAAACGTCCAATTGTGTAGTCAGTGTTCCTAGTATATCAATTTTAAAATTTTCAAATAAATTTCCAATTTCCACACGTGTTACTCCTTTTGATGAAATTTTGTTTTCTCATGCAAATCGATCTTGTTCTGCTGGTTTGATTCGTGTACTGCCTCTCGAACTCCTGATACATAGATCAATTATGTCAGCAAAACTTTCCTGATAAATATCCCCTTTCCCCATAATGTTTAATGTTTCAATCGATTGTTCTTTCATGCCCCTTATTAATGCTGTTTTCAACACGTTATTAGGCAAAGGCAGCGATGCATAGGGAGATCTTTGTAGATTATACTGGAAACGTTCCACATATTCTTCTAATGTTTCGTTTGGTCTAGCTATCATCTGAAATATTTCATCTTTTAGTTCTCTAGACCTGCAATAGTCTTGATATTTTTTCAGAAAAGATTCTTTCATTTGTTCCCATTTATTTATAACTCCACCACCTAATCCCATAAACCATCTTAGAGCAGCCCCTTTCAGAGTAGAGGGGAACAATTTTAGTTTCTGGGGGTCAGTGGTGTAATCATATCCCCTGCATAGTACATCAAATTTGAATAAAAATGCATCCGGGTCCTCTGATGTAAGTCCATGAAATGTAGGGATGTGTTGAAGGGGGATTGCTTTCATAGGGGCATTTGCCGCGGAATCCACTATGGGGTATTGTAATGTAGAGGTTTGGGTGTTTGGCAAATTTTGAGCCATTGGGTCAAATATATGCCAATAACCTTCCGGAATATCTAAGAGGGTATTTCTTGGTTGAGGAGGAATGTTTTTAACAGGAACAGTTTTAATAGCACTTCCTCTATCTGGGATTTCTATCTGAGGGGATTGGGTTTCTTCAATAATAATCTTTACCACACTCCCTTTGTCTGGGCTATTCAATGGCTGAGTTATCCTCGGAGGAGATCTTGGCTCCCCAGTCTCCCCTGTTTCCCCATCTCCTTCACAAAGATTACTGAAATTCCCTTCTTGTAGTTGTTCTGGAATAGAATTTTCAATTTCTTGAAAGTCCTGTTCGTCAGTTTGACTATGCACCTCAGCGAAGGCTACAGATGGTGAACCTGTGGCCTGAAGGGAACTAGTAGGTTGTTTGGAAGTAAGTTTCCTGGGTTGTACTGAAGGCTGAGATTCGGCTCTCTTATAGATCTCATCTATGAATGTTGATCGACCATGGGACACCAGCCCCTTAGCTTTTTCTGGCTTTGGTAAAGGTTTGGGATTTTTCTCTAGCTTCTGCTTAGTCATGCACTCAATTTAACTACTAAATCTTAAGCAGATAGCAGCAAATCTGCAGGAAAGCGGGCAAAGGAGCAGGGCTTTTACATGCTCTGCACGTAGGTTCTTACCTTCCGTTTTCAAAACCCAATTCTTCCCTAGCAGGTTCATACACTACCTTGAAAAAACAAATAGCTACACTCTTTCCAAGGCAACGACGCCAAAATGTAGAGCTATAAAAAGGGTCTCTTTCACCTCTAGTTACCTCACATTAATATGTCAATCCGGGAACGTCTGGTTATTTCAAAGAGTGTCTCAGTCTGAGACTTAGCACTTGTCAGAGTAATGCTTGTCGTACAGCTGTTTAAAAGCTACAAAAGTAAATCAATGCATATCTATAACTTAACTACTTCAAAAGACTAAATCACACCAAGCGTTGCATCAACCAAAGGTTCGGTAGCAATAACCCATCCTTTTTATGACTGATGAGAACAGATATGAGGTCTGGGAGCTAGGTAGCAGATTCTAAGGCTCACTACAGCCTGAGTCTGTCCTTAAGAAACAACAAATTAGCAATCTAGAAATGGAACAACAATTGCAATAGAACAACAATTAAAATGGAACAACAAATAAATGGAACAACAACTAAATGGAACAACAGTTGAAATAAGTAGTAACCAAGTTCATCAAGCTGTAATTCTATTTAACACTCCAATCAAAATATCAATCCTTCAGTCTTAAGAGATGTCCCCATGCTATGGAACAACACTACCAATTACAACCTTGGAAACACACCATGCTTAATCTGCCTCTGTTATTGATCTAAATAAACACATACGATTGCATCTCAAGCTGAAAACAGTAGCATTCAATGATCATATGAAATCAGACCTTTCAATATAACTGTTATAATGCTAAACACAATCGTAATGAACTCTGTAATGGAGTGACAGTATCCTGTAGAAATTAATCAATACTTAAAGGATTGGTAACATGACATAGCGTCGATATAAAGCTTAGGTTTACAGGAACATGAAACGAATTAACCATAACAGAGCATGTAATATAATGTTCTTAAAACAAATTAGCTTACCAGATTACGTCTATGAACAAACCACACAGAAACCACGCGTAATGGTACAAGAGCAAGTGTCCTCCAGGGCCGGGCCCTTAGCCTCCAGGGGTACACCGCTTAAGATTTATCCAGGCTCAAAGATAAAAGAGTAAACAAGTCTGTATTAAGGCATGAAATAAAATTACAGGAACTCAAGTCTTCAACAGAACATAAAGATCATAGTTCTGATCTTCCTTAAAAGAAATTACATAAAACCGTCCTCCTTTCTAGCCAACAGTGCTATCCCTTATATAAGGAAGATGGCGGAGATATCTAGATACAGAAAATAGATAAAATAGCAATCCCTTAGGATCCAAGATCCTGAGGGATTCGCAGAATCGTTAATACTTCATCACTTCTTTCCTTTTCTGCTCCGTGCTGGTATCTCCGCGTCCTTTCCTGGGTTGATCCGTTTTGATCTGGTTTGCTTCCGGTCTCCCGTCAAAGGGACAATAGTTAGCTCATCCTTGTCTTTACCTTTGGAATGGCCACCTTCCATTTTTCCTCCCTCCTGCACATAGAAATGACAATTATCAGTGTTTCCCATTAATCTCTCGTGTTTCGTTATAAATCCTCATCATTATCTAAATTTCCAATGCAAAAGGCTTTTGAGTTCTAATGAAAAGATACTAAAATAACCATCGAAACATACCTTCCTTGATACTCCACACACCCCCAGCTTACCCTTTTTCATAGCCTCATGAAAACATTGTAGTTGACATGCAAAGCAGTGAGGGAGTAGGCTGGAGATGGAATCTCATGTGGGGGCCTACACCCATGATGTGAAATTAGATGATCAAAGAAATTGTGCAGAGCTTGAGGCTGCCTCCCAGGCAGTCTACACTACATAACTCTAGAATTGACTTGACCAACTGTCACCAGAACAATCTAGTAGTTTCCCAGCAAACCATTTCATTATGTGCTTCCAGCAAGCACATCAACTAAGCCTCCAACTGGTCAACTGGAGAGTTTGGCTGGGCAGTGACCTCGGGACTCACTCCCCTAAAAAATTGTGCAAAAGCTGTAAAGCAAGCTCGCTTTGCTAGCTAAAGAAACTACGTAGACATGTCAGACAAACACCCTGTGTCTGTTGTAGAATTTCTTGCAAATTCTCTACAAATCTACCTCTGAGATCTATGTAGAAAATCTGACTGTAGATTAACTCAATAATTCAATATACCAAAGAAAAATACTATAATCTACGTCTACTATCAAACTTGCGGAAGCTTAAAGATTGAGTAATATCGAGTTGAACACATATAAATAGAAGAAGAAGAATCAATACACATGAAACACAGAAAATACTTAGGGGAAAGCCTCAGCTAAAAAACCCCACTATTTGTATTATCATAAAAGGTGGAAATACATCAAAATTACACAAAGCTTTAGTTGTCATAGCTAGCCAGCTCTCAGTACAATCCTTCTGGATGATCACAGGCAAGCAAAGCTTCTCACAAACCTTCTCTGCTGCCCTTCAAGCCTCCTATTTCCTTGCGCAGTTACCTTTGGGATGATCTCCTTCACCCAGTGTAACACTGCTCTCACACACTGCTCTAACACACTGTCAAAGCTACGCAATCCTCAAGGAACCTTCCCTCCTCTACATGCCTGAGTTTCCTTTATAGGAGAAAACATGCCACTGATAGAACACTATCCCTGTCTTTAATCTCAACTGGGTCTTTCTCAGAATAGACATGCATGAGTTAAGGATGAGAAAATCTTCAGTTATTTGGATTACACTAGTTGGATGCATGCATGCATTAACTGACTGAACTCACAATTAGTTCCTCAAACAATTTGGAACTAATTTAATTGGACTTAACTTAGTAAACTGAGCTAACTAATTACAACTTAAATATAACTCAACCTTATCTCCTTAATTTAGGGATAATATCCTTAATTTGATGGATAATTGTTGCATGACTTCAGAAAGACTTCTAACTTGAATTTCTCCAACTAATTAATCCATAATGAATTAATTAATTATTTTTCAAGTAGCTGGTGAGACTAAATTCGAATTTTAATTCAAGGACAAATTAAAATTGGAATATTCTGGATTCTATTTTTATCATTTCTTGTTGCTATTTTCAACACTCCCTCTCAACAAGAAAGGAATTCAACTTGATCTCGATCATGAACCTTTGGAATGTTCTACATGCAACACTTCTCTCTAGTGTTGTTGCTCCAACAATCTCCAGAAATAAAAAAAACATCCAACCTGAATTAGAATGATGCCTTTGTCATCAAAGTATTTGACTACTATTTCCTCTGTCGACTGAAAACTCTGCACTTCTACTAACTCAGCCTTTCTGCACTGTTGTTCAATATCTGACTACTCTAGCCTCTGTCACTTTGATCTCTGACTGCATCAATCCCACTGATTCCTTCCACTACTATGTACTTTGGGCTCCCGTAGCATGGTTCAATCTATGAGATAAAACCTCTCAATGGACCCTGCCCAATTTTAGCCTTATTGGGACTATCACTTCATATCACCCCACCTCACACCTGGAGGTATGGCTGCATGTGATCCCTCTACCCACTTGGCTGAAAATCCCCCCCTATTGGAGGTCTCTACATGAGTGGATGCCTCCACTCGGTCTCCTCTCAACATCTCAAATTGTGGCTCCTCCACAATTCTCTGAGACTTCTTATGGGATTGCATGTTGAGAGGTTATTTACTCTACCTCTCAACCACCAGGTCTATAACATTTGCCTTACTCCTGAAGGCTATGCATGCATCTTGAACCTCAAGAGCATATAGGTTCTTGACTTGTGAACCAATCTGTTTCACCTGTCTTGTGGTGATGTGTCTAAGGAAAACCTTTCCCTTACTAAAGACAATAGCATAGCCTTTGTCCTCCAACATCGCGACTGATACCAAGTTCTTCTTCAGTCCAGGCA
This sequence comes from Pinus taeda, assembly GCA_000404065.3. Classification (NCBI taxonomy): domain Eukaryota; kingdom Viridiplantae; phylum Streptophyta; class Pinopsida; order Pinales; family Pinaceae; genus Pinus; species Pinus taeda. The sequence continues at coordinate 123,828 of APFE030271507.1, read as the reverse complement.
CATACTTCGCATCTGTCAAGGTGATAGAAGCTCCATGCTCCCTCTAAAAAGTAACCGTGCCCACTCCTGAAACACTAAACCTTTCGTCGTCACCCATCTCTATGCACATATTGAGGTATTTCTCTTCCAAGGTACTAAATAAAATTTTATCTCCGGTCATGTGGAATGAGGCTCCACTGTCAAGATACCAACCACAACCCATCATCGATGACACCATGCATGTGATGAGGGTGAAGTCCATTTTGAACTAAGAGTCCAATGCCTCACCTTCTGATCCTTCCGAGGATCCCTTCTTGGACTTCTTCGATGGGCAATTAGTCACATAATGACCCATCTCATGACAATTAAAGCATCTCACTTTAGACTTGTCAACCTTCTTCTCTCCATGAGAAGAATTCAATTTGCATTGAGAATCCTTCTCCTTCCCTTTCCTTGCCTTGCTTGCTTAGGCTAGATTTTCTTCATTATCATCCTCAGATGAATAACCATCTCGTGTGCTCCTCCTGATCTCCTCCTACATGAGATCTGACCACATTCGTTCCTAATCTAGTAGTTTCTCCCTTCCATTCACAAAGTCCTGGTAGCTATTCCATCTCTTTGGAAGGCCAAGGAGAGCAAGGACCACCATATCATCATTGACATTAGTTATTCCCACACTGCTAAGCACATCTTTGTAAGTGGTGAGCTTGTTCAGATATGTGGAAATAGCATTTCCATTCTCCATCTTGATTCTTCGAAGCTTGTCCTTGAGCGCCAATTTCCTCTAGTCGCTACTATTCTGGTAGAGGTCCTTCAATGTCTTCCACATTGAATATGGAGTGTCCTTCCCATGGAGACTCGAGACAATATGGTCTTAAACTCCCTCAAGGATGATCCATCTCGCCCTCGCCACACACCTCTTCCATTCAGTCAACTCTTGTGCATTAGTTGAACCTGGCTTTGAGATTTCTTGATCAATGAAATCCTTCATGCCGTTGTCTTCTAATACAGCCTCCATGCGATATTTCCATGCTATGTAATTTGAGCTTCCATCCAAGGCATACTTGAGTCTCAAGACATAGAATGCCATTGAACAACCTTGAAGTATGAGATGAATTTGATTTTGCACCTGCAACCCTGAACTTCAAAATTCAAATTCTCTTCTCAGTATATTGTTCACTGCTCTGATAAAATTGGCTCTGATACCATGTGGAATTTCCTGCAAATTCTCTATAAATCTACCTCTAAGATCTATGTAGAAAATCTGACTGTATATTAATTCGATAAAGTAATATACCAAAGAAAAATACTATAATCTACTTCTACTATCAAACTTGCGGAAGTTTAAATATTGAGCAAGATCGAGCTGAACACATATAACCAGAAGAAGAAGAATCAATACACATGAAACACAGAAAATACTCAGGGGAAAGCCTCAACTAAAAAACCCCACTATCTGTATTATCATACAAGGTGGAAATACATCAGAATTACGCAAAGCTTTAGCTCTCACAGCTAGCTAGCTCTCAGTACAATCCTCCTGGATGCTCATAGGTAAAAAAAGCTTCTCACAAGCCTTCTCCTTCACCCTCCAAGCCTCCTCTTTCCTTGTGCACCTACCTCTGGGATGATCCCCTTCACCCAGTGTAACACTGCTCTCACACACTACTCTAACACACTGTCAGAACTGCACAATCCTCAAGGAACCTTCCCTCTTCTACATGCTTGAGTTTCCTTTAGAGGAGAAAAAATGAAATTGATAGTACACTATCCCTGTCTTTAATCTCAACTAGGTCTTTCCCATAATAGACATGCATGAGTTAAGGATGAGAGAATTTTCAATTACCTAGAGCACACTAGTTGGATGCATGCATGCATTAACTGATTGAACTCACAATTAGTTACTTAAACAGTTTGGAACTAATTTAACTGGATTTAACTCAGTAAACTGAGCTAACTAATTACAACTCAAATATAACTCAACCTTATCTCCTTAATTAAGGGATAATCTCCTTAATTTAAGGGATAACTGTTGCATGACTTCAAAAAGACTTCTAACTTGAATTTCTCCAACTAATTAATCCATAATGAATTAATTAATTATTTTTCAAGCAACTGGTGAGACTAAATTCGAATTTCAATTCAAGGACAAATTGAAATTGGAATATTCTAGATTCTATTTTTATCATTTATTGTTGCTATTTTCAACATTCGTCATTGTCTCCCTCAAAACATTGCGTAATTTTTCCAGTGAGTCACCAAGTCAGTTGGCCTGCTGCTCACTCAGAAAACTGCACAATTTTCATGAGCAGCCACCAAGTTTCCTAGCATCCCGTTTAGCTCAAAAATTACGCAAGGATGTTTAGCATGCCACCCCCCAAAAATTGTGCAGGTTTTGCCAGTAGCACTCCCGCAGCCCGCTGCCATCTCCCTGAAAAAATTGTGCATTTCTTCCAAGCAAGCCTCCTGCAACCCCCTACCAGCTCCTCAGAGGAATTGTGCAGTTTTTGTTGCCAACCCCCTTTGTTTCCTACACTGCTTCCCTAAAAAATTTGCGCAGATTTTCCATCCAGCCAAGCCAAACCCCGCGAATAGTTACTGCTGATCCGGATTGTCCATCTCAATCTCCCAGTGACTTCTGTGCAATTTTCACCGGAAGTTCTTGGAGTCCACATCCTAAGTTGAAATCTTCCTTGTGTAGTTTCAAGAGCCTTGTCCTCTCTCTCGGTCACCTGCATCTGATGGCGAAAGATAATGCATCATGGTAGACTAGGAGATTTATGGATTTGATGTCATCTTGTCATGAGTGATTGCAGATACAGGTACATGGATGAGACTTGACGCAATGACGAATGGATGAACAAGGAGAGCACATGCAAGGATATTTGTTCATAAATGGATGAATGAAGAATACATGCGAGGAGATTTTTTCATGAACAAACAAACATGTGAAGCATGCTGAAGTACAAGAGAAGGAGCGATGTGCACATGCGACATCAACCGAACACCAAGACCATCGAAGACTCCACACACCTTGCCATGCGAAGGTGAAGGTATGATACACCAAGAGCAAATCCATCACTCAGTAGCACTATAGCTCAACATGGACACCACCAGTAGGATGAAAATACCAGCATTGTTGTGTCGAGTCGTGTCGAGTCATCTTGGCCACATTACTACTGTGGGCCACACTGTTGTTATCAATGTAATGTAATGTGGAATTCCAAGAGACTCACATGTAATATGAAGAGTCATGTAAAGTTGAAGAGTCAAATAATTGAAACAGTCATGAGGGAAGTCGAATAGTCACAAGGGATAGTTTTACCCTTGGCTATAAATGCAAAGGACTTTTCACCTTGGCTCCTCCCACATAACATTGTGAGTCTGTAGTCTTTTCTTTAAGGAGCGAGCAATAGCTCCATTGCCCTGCTTATGGGGTTAGTGATGTATGGTGTACCTCTATGTCTTGGAACTTTCGCTCAATTCAAAAGCTCGATAACAGGCCAACACGTTTTCACACATGTATGATAATTGTTTGTAAGACTAATATTTGAACACATGTAATTCATGTTTCTTTAACCTGTGTTAAAATAGTTGAACTATTTCAGTTGTTCTAATACATATGTTTATGAAAATCTATTGTATAAGTTGTTAACATTGTCTTACCCGTGTGGGCTGCCTCACTAGACATCAGACAAAACCTTTCCCATAAAACTGCTATAACGACCGTCTCACTTGCGTGGGCTACTCCATTGGGTGTTGTACATGCTATCCCTTTTGTGTGTGTTTGCGACTGCTGCATCTGTGTGGACTACTCCACCGGAAGTTCCACATGTTCTATTGTGTTGTGTGTCTCTGACAGAGTTGGGACTCTTCCCTTTTGATTGGAGACTCACTTCCACCCTCTCCCTCTGCATTGAAATAACCTTGACACAAGTAACAATAGCACTCACCAAGCATGCGAACCTCACTATTCAAAGACAAAGTAGATCACTCTCATGTGTTGTCAAGCAAGAGCTAAGGAAAACCTTTAAGACAATGGCAACTGGTCCATCATACCGGATGGGACTCCTACACCAAATTTTGTGAGGTCTATTTGGGACTTCATACCAGGGAGATCCCATGAATGTTGGTTGGTCCAACATTGTCTAAATTTTTGGTGCTAGAAGGAGGGTCGCTAGTTGTTTATGGCTAAATTTCCTCTCAACCCCACTCATCAATCATCTGGTCAAGGTAGTAACTCGCACTCCCTCTCACCCACTTACAACTCTGAATTTGGTTACCCCTCACCTCCTAGATGCGAAGAAAAAATTTTGTATCAACATCTCTACTTTGTCAATCCCATTACCCATCAATTCACGAAAGCAGTCAGATTAATCCCAAGAATACAATATCTTCCATATGTATAAATAAAGCCAAATACCACTCCCACAGGAGTTGTTGTATCATTAGTGGAAGAAGCAGTTCTTGCCACACTTGAAGGTATGGAAGAAGTTGTCGAGAATGGAGAGGAACCTCTAGTCTTCTGACAAGGATAACGGGTCACCCTCGTGATCTTGGGCTCAAATCCTGGTACAATAGGTGGAGGGGAAGGTAGTAGAGGAGGCAGAGGAGGAGATGAGCCAACAGAATCAGAGCTGGAATTGTTAGATTCTGAAGAAGAGGATGAGGATGAAGAAGAAGATGACATGGCTGATCGAAACTTGGAATGGATGACTCAAAGACCATTGGCTCTCCTAGGTGCTTTGCACAGGATGCCAAAGCGTTCAGAGAGAATGCTCACAAATTTTTACCTGACAACACAATGAAGGTAGAAGATCACCTGGACAACTTCTACATAGAATTGGAGACACTTAAGGTATGATACGACGATGTTGCATGTAGATTGTTTCCATGTACCTTGGATGGTTGTGCAGAAGTATGGTATCACAACCTTCCTATCAACTCCATCCATAACTGGGGTATGTTCAAATGCATGTTTTTGGAAAATTTTGTTGATGACAAGACCCCAGCCATGTTGCTCAAAGAGTTGGAAAGCCTGAAGATGGAGGGGAAAGAAAAGGTAAAATATTTCAATAAGAGGTTTCTGCTCATTTCGAAAAAATTTGTAGTGGACACGAAGCCTCATGACTCCATCACTGTCTACTACTACACGTCCACACTACGAACCTGCATTGTGTAGTTTGTCAAGCGAGTTTTGAAACCAACATTATTAGAAAACTGTGAAGAGGAAATTGGTATAGAGAAGGACCTGCCCGCCATTGGAGTCATCAAGGATGATGAAATTGTGAAGGACTCCAAAGATGTGAGCAGGAAGCCCTAGGCTGCGGTGAGAAAGGGTAAAGGTAAGGAAACAAGTGAAATTGAATCCCTTACTCATCTTGTCAAGAACTTGACAACAAAAATGTCTAAGCTCAACCAATAAACAATTGACACATCTGCAAGCGATTGACTGCCTAGAAAAATAAAAGGAAGCATGTCATCAAGTGGCAATCACTTCCTGACTAAAAATATGTAGAGCTCCAACATAGTGTACTAGGTGGAACAATGCATGAACACTGAATTTTGTTCATTTTATGAAGATAAGCACCTGGTAGGGTCTTGTTAAGACTGGAAACAAGTTGCAGGCTCAATATGCGGCCACATGCCAAACATGATGAGTAGTACACAGGGACATCTGGGAGACACGGATGATGATAAAGATGTTGCACCTGATGAGATCTCAAGCACTTGGCAAGTGCTTAACATGTATCAGTGCTTGCAAGTGGTGTAGAAGACAAACACTGGGAAGAAGCCCCAAAAGAAAAATGGTTGATACAATCTTAGAAGTCAAGGGTCTCCCCATACAATTGGGGAAATGTGAGCAAGGCTTGAACTGATGAGGAAGGTTGATACACCATCCATCCCAAAGAAGAAAACAAGAAGCGAACTCGTGAAGACAGTGGCAGACAAGAGTATGTCTAGGAGAAGCAAACTGCAAAACACTCTGCAAGACAACACGAACACTAGTCTAACCCTCGACATCTCGGTGACTTTACCCACCCTTGATTACAACATTGTGGAAGATATGAAGAAAACTTGCGTAAACATTAGTTTTTTCGAGTTGGCTAAGATTCAAGGTCAGTGGAACATCTTGATGTGCGCACTGGGGTGGACATCTATGGATAGTGAAACCTCTACCAGTAAAGGAGCAAGCACATCTCCGAGATCACTCATAACTATGCTAAACACACTCTAGATGGAAGAAGAAAACTCTGTTTGCCCTCCATTCTTGCTTTCATTTTAAATTTTTAAATGAAACGTTTAGAAACATTCAGGTTATTCTAGCGCATCAGCCAATGTCATGCTACTTGCCATTTCCAAGAAGATCAATGTGCAATGGAGTAAGACATCTACGCAAATCATCCAACTTGATCGAATAGGCATACCGACCATTGGTTAAATTTGGGATGTGATCATCTGACTATCTCATGATGAGTGCATAATCATTGTTGTTGTGGACATATTAGAAGCATATGGCTTACTTCTCAGTAGAGATTGGTCTAACAAGTTGAGCGGGTATTTTGCTATAGAATAATCACACATGTGGCTTCTGTACAAGGGGAAAAAAATCAAATTCAGGTGTTATCCGAGAGATACATGGGGTAGAATGTCACTCCCATCAATGTCAAGAATGAACCATTGGCCTTCACAAAGCTCATGTTCGGCAACTGTCTCTTGGAAACAATGTTGGAGTGTTATCTCACACAGCCAACTCCGACCCCGCCAGACACGTAGTTGGGTTTCCTTCCTTGCCCAATTGATGGAAATGAAACCTATACAGTGCATTGTAACATTAGTAGTAGTAGCAGTAGCAATTGCGATAACAGTCGCAATAGTACAAGCGCATCAGACAGCCCGTGTACAGACGAGTTGTTGACCGTGTACTTCGATGGATCAAAGAAATATGATGGTTCTGGAGCTAGGTGTGTCTTGATTGACCCAAAAAATAGGAAACATTTGATTTCAAGCTGCTTGGAGTTCTAGTGCACAAACAACATTGTTGAATACGAAGCACTCATTTTCGGCTAGTAAAAATCCATTAGCCTCAACGTGATCATGCTCAAAGTGGTAGGTGATTCAGAAATAGTGGTATGAAAGGTATGCAACACCATACATTTTTTATCACCTCATCTCAAAAGTTACGAGCAAGAGGTTTGGTGACTAATATCTAACTTCTAAGCATTTAATATTATTGTTGTACCAAGAATGTGTAATGCAGTTTCTAATGTTTAGCAAACCCTGCTTCTAGAATGTCACCACTTAGGGATATATTTACTGTTTAAATTTTGTATAGGCCTTCTATCTGGGATAACGTAACTAATTTAGGCATGTTTGACAGAGATCAATAGATATTGTATTTCATGGCCAATGTTGATATCTTCAAAGATGCAGCGATTGACAAAGACGAGCATGAGTAGTCTCTGCAAGTTGGGGCTGATGACAAGAAAGGAAACCTCATCTACAGGGATGTGGTATCTTTGGAAAAGTGATATGACTTGCAAAACCACTCTCAAGGGCCAAGGAACAACAAAACCCACAGCTCTACCATGATGCATGAGCTGATTAACTTGGGAACATAACAAGATCTGAAATTCATCAATATTGATACATGTTGCACACAATAGGAGCAACAGGCCTTTGTCCACTTGTTCAAACAATATCAGGATGTGTTCGTGTGGACATATGATGATCTGGGAACTTACGACACAGGAATAATCCAACATGTCATTTCGATCAAAGAAGGCGTCAAGCCATATTAGTAGAAGCTAAGGAAATTACATCTATCACTTGAACCCCTCCTACAGAAAAAGCTCACCAAGTTGTTGGATGCACAGATCAAATAAACAGTTCACCATTCCACATGGGTTTCAAACCTTGTTCATATACAAAAGAAGTCGAGGGAAATTCGGTTGTGTATTGATTTCCAAAACTTGAACCGAGCCTCAGACAAAGAAAATTACCTTGTGTCGTCTATGGAGCACATTTTGCAAACAATATTTGGGGCACAAATGTTTTCCTTACTTGATGGGTTTTTAGGATATAATCAGGTCCTGGTAGTAGAACTTGATCAAGTCAAAACTCCCTTCCATACCAAGTGGAGTACGTTCGCATGTAGGCAAATGTCGTTTGGGTTTGTGAATGCAGGCACAACCTTTCAACATGCCATGGACACTGCCTTTCATGGACTCATCAGACAGAGCATAGTGGTATACCTCGATGATGTGACTATTTTTTCAAGAAAATGGGAAGACCATATATGCCATCTGAAGAAATTTTTTGAGAGATGTGAATCCCAAAAAGAGCATATTTGCAATGTCTAAGGGGAACCTCCATGGGCAAATTGTTTCTAGAAGTGGGATCAAGGTTGATCTGGACCAGGTCTAGACTATTACACAGATCCCTCACCTAGCCAATAAGAAGGCAACTCAATCCTTCTTGGGAAAGATAAACTTCCTCCGGAATTTGATCTTAGACTATGCACAGATAGTAAAACCAATATAAGACATGATCAAGAAGGATGCAATCTACAGCTAGGACAAGAGGGAAAAGTACGCATACACCTGTATCAAGAAGGCTATTGTAGAAGCACCTGCACTCTACAACCCAGATTTCAACAAAGATTTCCTTCTATATACCTTTTCCTCTGACAACTCACTTGCTGCAGTACCCACTCAGAAGGGGGAGCTAAACGATGAACATCCCATATCCTTCATCAGTGCAATAATGCAGGGACCCAAACTCAACTACCTTGCTATTGACAAACAAGATTATGTAGTATATAAGGCAGTGAAACACTTCAGACCCTACTTGCTAAAGAACCATTTCATAGTCTATGTGCCTCACCTAGCAGTATGCTCACTGCTTGTACAACAAGATTTGGGTGAACGACATGCGAACTGGATGACAGGATTGCAAGAGTATGATATTGACATCAAGCTAATTCACACTGTCAAGGGTCATGGTATCTACATACTCGTAGTTTATGAAGTACACACACATGAGGAAGAAGAAGAGCTCACTAGTTGGGAGTAGGAAATCGAAATGTATGTAGTGCGAGCAACACCCATTGCTAATGGAAAATCTTGGTACGTAGATGTGCACCAATACATTGAGCATGGAACCATACCCTCTCACCTCTCCATGAGATAGAAGAGGGCATTGCATCTCAAATCTTTAGCCTATTAGTTGGTGCATGGAGTGCTTTACAGAAAGCATAGTAACAGGATCTTGCTCAGGTGCCTCGAGGCACATGAATGAAAGAAGGTTTTGCAAGATCTACATGACGGAACAGTCGGGGGCCACTTTGTGGGAAATACCACTGTGTACAAAGTTGTCCGAGCCTGTTTCTATTGGTCCACATTATTCAAGGATGCACACTCTTACACCCACAAGTGTCTGGTATGTCAGCGATGCATCAGAAGAACACAAGGATCAGTAGCCCCACTACACCCTGTTGCAGTGACTGAACTGTTCCAACAATGGGGCCTGGACATTATCAAGGAAATTTTCCCACATTTGTCAAAACAACACCACTACATTTTGACAACAACCAATTACTTCACACGGTGGACAGACGAAGTTTTTCTCAAGCAAGTGAATGACCAGGAAGTCATCAACTTCCTCCAAGAAAACATCATCTCACATTTTTGCATTCCGGTATCACTTGTGTTTGAAAATGCAACTTACTTTTCGTCTTTGAAGCTTGATGATTTTTCATTGCAATATGGTATTGTGCTGAAGCACTCATCTAATTACTACCCTCAGGGAAATGGTCTTGCTGAATCCACGAATAAGAACTTTATACACATAATCAAAATAGCCATTTACTGTGAGGAGCATAACTAGAACTATGCCTTGAAAAATGCCTTATGGACTGACCATGTAACACCCAAACCCTCTCTGAATACCTCACCATACTTCCTGGTCTACGGAAAAGAAGCCATCCTACCACCCAACATCTACTTGCCTACGCTTTAGTTATCTCAAGAATCCCAAGGCAAGCCCTATCTACTAGTTCAGTGTAGGATGGATACACTTCACAAGCTGAAGGAAGAAAGGATGAAAGCAAAAGAAAAATTTACACTCCACTAGAATCGTATCAAGAGATGGTTCGACAAGAAATCTGCAGGGAGAATTAACTTCAGTGTTGGTGGCTTAGTGTCAAATGGGATAAACCCAATGAAGATAAAGGGAAGCATACGAAGTTCCAGTCCTTGTGGATTGGTCTATACATATTCCACGAGAAGCTTGGCCCCTACATGTACCATCTACAATCACTTGCTGGGAGGATTGACAACCTTCCTGTCAACGATCCAAAATCTCAAACATTATTTTCAGTAGGTTGGGCCATGCCCCACTTGTACATAGTCTATCTGATACTTATTGTTTTGTTTTGTTTTCTTACTATTTTTGTTTCATTTTGTTTTGTTTGTTTAGTATATTTCTATTTTTGGTTTTGTAAATAAGTGTTTCCCTCTACTGAGTTATGGATTTTGAATGAGTATGTGGTTAAGATCTAAAGAGTCTTGTGACACTGCAGCACTTGGCCAATCTTCTGTTCATATTCTTTGTGCTTGGTTATAACCTTCAGCTGATGAAGTCTTGATGGAAAATACAAGTCGTCTACAAGGGAAGCTTAGGTCCAACCATGAACCTATTTCCACACTGGGAAACCCCATGCTTGTACTGAACCTTCTGCTCTATGTGTTCAAGCTCATCCAACTAGTAGAAACAAATAAGGGGAAATATAAACGAGAAAACATATGTCATAGGTCTTACATGCTTCTCTAAAGGAACAACCTCTTCTTCTCTCAAATAGATGGGATCCCTCTTCCACCCCAAAAATAAATAAGTTCCTATGCACAGTCCTCTTAAAATAGAAAGGTGAAAGAAGAGAAAGGCTTTGTCCGTAGAGAGGTGAAGCATGCAACTCCACCGGGCTACTGATCAAACTCGCTGGCAGTGGAGTAGATCATGTGTTCCTACGTGACTCCATTAGGCTACTCTCTAGGCCTATTGGCAGCAAAACAACACCAAAGATGAAAACTTATACTCTGAAATTTTTTAACTTGCGAGCCAAACTACCCTTCCCGATTTTGAAACACTGTGATAAAGCTGAAACTTGTTGTTACGTTTGACTGAGTTAGCAAAAGGTGAACCATGTCTATCCATGGGGTAAGTGGGGAAGTCGAAGTAACTTACACAATGATTCAGTAGTCCCTGAAAGACCAAGGCCCTATGCTATCAATGAACCAAAATAGAGAAGATGGAATTCAACCAATGTGTCACCAAGTGTTGTAGTGGCTACAGCACCCTCCAAAATTTTGGCTTGCATCCAATTTTGGAGCCTTCCTTTGGTTTTCCTTTATGTTTACAAGCACCCAAGCCCAACCCATGAGCTCGTGTTGAGTCTTTGCACCCTCCTTGCTTGACCATTCAACAAACATCTTTTTTCATGTTGATCATAATGTCATGCTTGCAGTCATGATCTAGCCATGCACAAGGTCTACTTTTGTGTGTACAAGTTGTGTTCTCTATGTAAACATTTGTCACATTCACACACAAAGTTGTATGGATTTTCGTGCAAGTGTTGTCGCAGTTGTTCGACAATCTATCACAAGTGTCGCGCTTGTCCCTCGCACCGTCAGTCAGTCACACTTAGTATATGTTGTCTTGTTGGTTTGAGGCATATTGTTGTTGAGTCATGTTGAGTGTGTATTTTCAAGGTCACATATGTAGGAAATGACTCGTTCACACATTTAGTAATTTTACTAAAGTTCTGACAACTGGGTCACCCTCCAACAGTTGGACCTTTGTTGAGTTGTATTTTACAATTTCAGCCCTTAGTGATCATGTATTGCTGCACAGAATTGTGTAGAGCTTGAGGTTGCCTCCCAAGCAGTCTGCACTGTGCATCCTTGGAATCGACTTGACTGACTGTAACCAGAACAATGCAGTAGTTTCCTAGAAAACCATTTCATTCTATGCTTCTAGCAAGCACATCAACCAAGCGTCTAGCTGGTCAACCAGAGAGTTTGACCGGGCAATGACCCCAGGACTCACTCCCCTAGAAAATTGCAAAAAATATGCGAATCATGCCTTCTTTGCTAACTAAAGAAACTACATAGACATGCTAGACCTTGTGTCTGTCACTATCTCCCTCAAAATTGTTTCTAGCCAGTCACGAAGTCAACTGAATTGTTGCTCACCCAGAAAACTGCGTAGTTTTCATGAGCAATCACCAGGCTTCCCATCATCCCTCTCAGATCAAAAAATATGAAAGGATTCTCAAGAAGCTAGCCCCTAGCAATTTTCTAGGTTTTTCCAGCAACACTTCCATGGTCTGCTTCTAGCTCCCTGAAAATGTGCGCATTTTTTCCAAGCAAGCCTCCTACAACCCCCTCCAGCTCCCCAGAGGAATTAAACAATTTTTGTTTCCAACCCCCTCTACTGCCTTCACTGCTTCCCTCAAAACATTGCATAGATTTTCCCCCCAATCGAGCCAGACCCTACGAATAGTCACTATTGATATAGATTGTCCATCTCAGTCTCCCAGTGACTTCTGAAAAAGTTTCACTGGTAGTGGCTAGAGCCTGCATCCCATCTTAAAATCTACCTTGTGCAGTTTCAAGAACCTTTTCCTCTCTCCCAGACACCTGCATTCTAAGGTGAAAGATAATACATCATGGTAGACTAGGAGATTTATGGATTTGATGTCGTCTCGTCATGAGTGATTGTAGATACAGGTACACAGATGAGACATGAAACGACGATGAATAGGATGAACAAGGAGAGCACATGCAAGGAGATTTTTTCATGAACATACGAATGATGAATGCATGTGAGGATATTTTTACACGAACGAATGAAACGTGAAGCATGCCAAGGTACAATCGAAGGAGCGACTTTCACATGCAACATCAAGCGAACACCAAGACCATCGAAGACTCCACACATCTTTCCATGTAGAGGTGAATTTATGATACACCAAGAGAACATCCATCACTCAGCAACACTACAACTCAACATGGACACCACCAACAACATGAACATACCAACACTATCGTGTCGAGTCATGGAATGAGTCATCTCGGTCACATCACTACTGTGGGCCACACTGTTGTAATTAATTTAATGTAATGTGGAAGTCCAAGAGACCCACATGTAATTTGAAAAGTCAAATAAGTCAAACAACCATGAGGGAAGTCGAACAGTCACAAGGGCTAGTTTTACCCTTGGCTATAAATACCCCTCATTTCTACATGCAAAGGAATTTTCACCTTGGCTTATCCCACATAGCCTTGAGAGTCTATAGTCTTTTCTTTGAGGAGAAAGCAGTGGCTCCAATGCCCCTCTTACGGGATTAGTGATGTATGGTGTAATAATGTGTCTTGGAACTTTCTCTTAATTCAGAAGCCTAATAACAAGCCAACATGTTTTCACACATGTATTGTAATTATTTGTAAGACTAATATTTGAACATTTGTAATGCATTTTTCTTTGACTAGTGTTAAAACAACTGAACTATTTCAATTGTTATAACAAATATGCTTATGAAAATGTGTTGTATAAGTTGCTAAAGTTGTCTTGCCCATGTGGGCTACCTCAACAAACATCAAAAAAACCTTTCCCATAAAATTGTTATAACAATCGCTGCACTCACGCGGACTACTCTATTGAGTGTTGTATGTGTTATCCATTCTATGTGTGTTTGTGACTCCCTCATCCGTGTGGACTACTCCACCAGAAGTTACGCATGTCCTGTTGTGTTGTGTGTCTCTGAGAGATTTGGGACTCTTCCCTTTCGATTGGAGACTCACTTCCACCCTTTCCCTCTATGGTGAAAGAAACTTGACACAAGTAACACTAGCACTCACCAAGCACACAAACCTCACTATTCGAAGACAAAGTAGACCACTCTCATGTGCTAATAAGAAAGAGCTAAGGAAAGCCTCTAAGATAATGGAAACAAGACCATCATACCAGATGGGACTTCTACATCAAATGGTGTGAGGTCTAGTTGAGACTTCATACCAGGGAGATCCCTTGAATGTTGGCGGGTCCAACACTGTCAACAGGTCCCAAGGACTAAGATGCCAAATTTATCCTATTAAGTGTCAGGTAATTTCTCATCTCCTTTAGCCATCAATCTCAGCCTCTTTCCCTTTTGCATATTGTAGACCACCCCCAATTTATGAGACCCCAAGACACCAAGATGACATCATATGACTTCTGGTGATGCATGGTTGAGATGACATCATGCTAACATCATCCTGTCCATGTGGCACCACGTCAAATAAAATCCAAATCATATTACCACCTAGATTAGGCCTCACTGGTCCTAAACCTTGGTGAAATTCTCAGTTTTCCCTTGTAATTATATTTGGCCCTTTTGGCATTGATTTCTCATACGGGGTTCAACCACTACCGCGAGGCTCAATATAGAATTCGTTGATGTTAGTTGATAGGAAATCCCTTCGTCTCAGCCTTTGTCTCTCGATTGCATACACCTCTGAGGTTCCCCAAGGTCTGAGACCTTGAGATCCTAAGAGAGGGATCTAGTTATGTTAGTTACTAGAAAAAGTTCTTTGTCTTAGCCCCTCCTCCTTCAACGTTTAGTAAAATTCATGTGTGAGTCCCTCCTAAGCTTAATAAGCACTCTCCTAGCGCTTATATATATATATATATATATAATATATATATATATATATATATATATAATATATATATATATATTATATATATATAATATATATATATATATTATATAATAATATATTATATATATATCTGTGTGTGTGTGAAATCTATCTCTCCTAAGCTTGGCAAACACCATTTCCCAAAACTTAGAATTAAGTTCAACTATTCTTCCTAGCTTCACTCATGAATATTGTCGGGCCAGGAGGTAACTCAAATCAATTATGGTTTTTCATTAAGATTACTCATTGTTATATACATGAGGGAGTGACTCTTGGGTTTCACCTCCTGATGACTCTTCATATTCCATTATTTACTATTTACATTATTTACAAGTGTTCACCCAATCCCCATGATTAGGTTTCAACATTCGCCCCCTTAATCTGAAGGGAAGTTAGTGAGTCCAAGCATCATTCTAAATCTTTCAACATTTTCTCTCCCAAGTGCTTTGATGAAGATGTTTGAAATCTTCTCATTAGTGGAACAATGGCATAGATGGATTGTCTTGGCCTCAAAATGATGTTGAATCAGATGGTATTTTGTATTGATGTCCTTCGTTTGATCATGGAACTTTTGGTTCTTGACCAACTTTATTGCAGAGGTGTTTTCAATCATGAGTGGAGATGAATATACTTGTGTTACCTGCAAATATTCTATAATTTCTTGAGCCACACAATTACTTTAGTTGCCTCAACTACTGCCACATATTCTTCCTCTGTTGTGGAATCTATTGGAACTGATTGTTTACGTGATCTACAAGAGACAAATCCTATTGCGGGTGAGATCACCCTAGGGTCTTAGGTTGAGAACCACAATAGAGCAGATGGAAAACAACAACAAGAAATGCTCAAGCAATCAACCTAAATGCTTATTCTACTGAACTGTGCAAGAGTGTCCTTACTTGGAAGTCCTACGTTTGAGTAGATCCCACAGGGTGCAAACCCTCAAATTCTCCTGATGTCTTTGAAACCTAAAAATTATTCAAATGAAACATATAAAACAATAGAAACATAAAGCATGCTCATGATATCAACTTTAGATCATATAAATGAACAAACAATTACGCATCAATATAAGATTCATAAATGAATTAAAACATAAATTAATGCATAAACATGTTTAATATTAGGAACTGAACATCATTTCTCTATTGAAGTAAGCTACAAGTAAGGTGGAGAAATACGACCTGAGTCCTTCTCCAGCTCCAAGCGGAACCTTCCTCCAGATCCGTCCTTTTCCATCCTCAACAATCTTCCTCCATCACCAACAGAAGGATATCTCAAGAAAGATGAATGATATCACCAGCAAGGAAACAAGGGTTTCCTCAAACTTTGGGGAGTGCAAGAGGCACAGGGATTTTGTTAGACTCGATCATGGATAATCTCACTATAGTATCAATATCTCATATCTCCTCTCTTAAGGCCTTCCCATGGAGGATTATTTATACTTCTCCAAATTAGTTTTTTCAGTTGGGAAACAGTTGGGCCACGTGTTATAGGAGGTGAGTAACAGGTAAAACCTGTGAACTTTGCCCAAAATTAAGGAATTTTTTAAAAGTGTTTTAACATATGTACACGAGTTGGGTATATGCTGACCCATGTTTACACACTTTTATCACAGGGCAAAGTAGAGTATAGGGAATAAAACACTGTTTTTATATTTTGGACCAAGTCTAGAAGGAATGGTTGCCCTAGGCCATAATTAGAGCATCAGATCTACCAAGAATGGTAAATGGTGCTATAACAACTCTTGATCCAAGACTCATAGCATAACCAAAAGTAGATACCCCCTTTTCTTTGTCTCCATCGATGTCTGAATCAAAGTATCCAATCAACCTGAAGTTGCCCACCTATGTATACTTGAGTCCAAAGTCTCGAGTTCCCTTCAAGTACTTTAGAACTCTTTTTGCAGCAAACCAATGTCCCTCACAAGGCATTTGAATAAACCTAGAGAGGATTCCAACAACAAACAAAATGTCTAGTCTGGTAGTAGTCGGGTAGTTGAGACTTCCTACATGCTGTCTATACTTTGTTGCATCCTCAAATTATTTTCCTTCAATGGATGTGAGCTTTAATTTTTTTTCCATTGGAGTAGTCATAGGATTTCACTCATCCATGCCAAACCTATTCAACAGATATCCAATTTACTTCTTTTGAGAGAGGAATATGTACTTCAGATGTTGAGTTACTTCAATACCAAGATTGTAGTGAACATAGCCCAAGTCATCATTTCAAAACCTTTTCTCAATTCCATATTTATGGATGCAATGTACCTCTCATTATTCCCTATCATCAAAATATCGTCTACATATACCACAAGATATACAATTGTTTTTCCAACTTTCTTGACAAACAAAGTTGCATCATGAAGATCATAAAGTTTGAAGTTGAGTTTCAGAAGATGCTCTGTTAACTTTTCATACTAGGATCACAATGCTTTCTTGAGGCCATACAAGGATTTCACAATTTTGCATACTTTATGTTCATGTCCTTTCACATCAAATCCTTTAGGTTGTGACATAAAAAATTCTCTTTTAGATCTCCATTCAAGAAAGAAGTTTTTACATCCATTTGATGGACTTTCCAACTGTTCTGAGCTGCTAGGGCAAAGAGTGCCCGGATGGTATCCCATTTTTTTTATGGGGGAAAAGTTTCCTCATAATCAAACCCTTCCTTATGTGAAAAACCTTTTTCCACAAGCCTATATTTGTGCTTTTCAAGTGAGCTAGTAGCTTTATACTTGTTCTTGTATACCGACTTGCAACCAATTGGTTTGGTTCCCAATGGAGGATAAACCAGCTTCCGAGTGCCATTCTTTATCAAGGCATCATACTCCTTTTGCATCGCTTCTTTCCATTCATCATGAGAAGTGGCTTATTTGAAGGAAGTTGGTTCAAAATCTGTAGACAAATTTAGTTCACAATCATAAGAAACATCCATATCAACATGTGACTCAGAATCATCTACATCACCTCCATTTTTCCTAGTTGAATTTCTTGTTCCTGTCTTTCCAACTTCATTGGGATGAACACCTTCAAGTGTCTTTGTCAGCCACTTTGTAGGACCTTTTTGAGATGGTCCAGGCTGCTCATTTGATTGAGTTGGGACTGAATCAAGATTGAGTCTCCAAATTCTATCACTCACAACACTCAAAGTATCATCAGTGGTTGGAGTTTCATGTGGGGGAGAGAGTGCTTCATAAGAACATTCCACATGTTGATCTAGTATAGGAATCCCCCCTTCACGATGTGCAATCCGATTATCAAATTCTTGAAATGATTTTGCATTTCCAAATCTATACAAGTGATCAATTTTCCACTCAAAAAAATTGTCAGCTTTGGAAGATTCAAGAAAGATTACATCTCTAGATACTAAAAACTTTTACTAACTTCATCATAGAGATGATATTCTTTAGAATTATTTGAATACCCCAAGAAGATACACTTATGACTCCTTTCACCAAGTTTTTTTATATGTACTTTTGGTATCAAGGCATAATAGGTGTGTTAGTGTCCGTCTTTGCAGCCTTCCTCCAGTGATCAAACATGCTCTTACAAAGTGATTTTAAGATGTCAAGGTCAAATTTTGTCATTTCAATAAGTCTTCAAGCAAAATTTGGTCACTAGGCATTAGGTCTAGGGTTTGTTTTCACTCTTTTCAAAATTGTCCAAATGTTGGTCCATGTCACCATTCAACTGAGTGTACCATTATTCAGAGGTTTGTCATCATCACGTCAAGTTCCATTGGGTCATTTTACAGCTTGTTCATGCTTCAGTTGCGCCTAGGTAAGGTCGTTTCCCTCTCCTAGGGTTTTGGAGGTAATTTCTCTTAGATGGCCAAATCATTAGCAAAAATTGTGTCCAGATGTTCATACACCTTCCCCTATCCTTCATGTACCTTATTAAACACTTCCCATCACTGAGATCCCCCAAATTCCTCATTTTTACACAAACCCTAGTTTCTTGCCACAACTTGGCAATTTTCTAGGCTAGGCCAGTGTTTTTCCCTTTTGGACCCCTTCCCCTCACTAGATCTATGAGATTCAATTTTACCTTGCTTCCTAATATCCCTCCATACTTCCCAAAATTTCCCCAAGAATTTAGAAGCCCCTTATCCCCTTCATTTCGCTTCATTTCGACAAAATTCCTTGTTTCACACATCAGGACAAGTTTCACTCAAAAGATGTTTCAGAGCAATCAAAGATGAATTTTGAAAAATGGAGAGAGGTTTTTGTCCATAACAGACCAACGAAGAAAAAGCTCCTTCACATTTTACACAGGTGTCATGGTTATAGAGAAATGTCAAACATACAATCACCTCGGGAGAATTGATGCACATCTGAAGTGACCTTGGGAAAATCAAGTTTTCTCCTAGCTTGGTTGGCCAAATAAATTTATTGATGAGTCAAAGGATAACTAGACAAAAATAGCTTTCCAATGAATTATCATGAGCTCAATTTGGAGTTAAGGAAGGCATTCAAAAGTTGACTGCAACAGCACTTTGCCTTGAGGCAACTTCATTTGGCACATTTTGACCAGTCTTAGGAGACTTGATTTTTGACAAGGCAAATGAACTCCAAATTGAAAAATTATAGTCAGGTTGGAAATTAGACTCGAAGGCCTTTCCAACGAGCTATCCTGTGCCCAATTTCGACACCAGAAAGGTCTCCAAAGGCCTCCTGCAAAATGCACTATGTAGTTGGGTGCGCGCGGCGCATTGGGTAAGGCGCGCGGCGCATCAGGGGCGCGTGGCGTATCAGGCACAAAAATGCAGTGTAAAATTACACATGCGCGGTGCATTAGAGGTGCGCGGCGCGTTGGGTGAGGCGCGCGGCGCACTGGGTTTTAAGCCCGAAATTTGCTTGGAAAGGCATCAAATTGCCTCCTCTCTGCACAAACTTGCAGGTAGGCTCATATTCACTACTTGTGCTTGGTTTTTGAAAGGTTAATGTAATGGGTTCATGATATATTTTCCGTAGAAATCCAAGTTGGAAAACCCTCCTTTGTCAATATAAAAAGTGCTGTAGGGTTTGGAAACAATGCGTTACCAAGGTTGTATTCTTCCTCATTTCCCTTTGGCATATTTGGCACTTGAAGACAAAGACATCAAGCCTTCATTCCTCATTTCAACAAATCAAACATACACTTGGCATAGACTTTCAATACCATGGAGGCGGACAACAACACATCATACAACCAAGACAGAGATTCCATCAATGAACTGCATGCACCAAGAAGACACTGAAACAGAGTAAAAGGCAAGATCGGCTCCGAATCTTGGCCGAAGCTTCTTTAGCTGAGGATGGCATTTGATGAAGAACCTTCAGCCCAAATTTCAAGGAATTTGGAGAAAATTTTGTCATTTTGAAATTTTTGGCTTGCAAAACAGGTTTTTCGGCTCAACGTGCCGCGCACCTCGCGCGACCCATAGGATTGGGAGCTCCAAATCACAAATGGCTTGTAGTTTTGGATTTGTCATGATGAATTATACATGGTCAGCTATTTCCAAAGAATTTCATTAAGTTCTGGGTGACCAAAAGGCTAAAAAACACCATGAAAATCACCTTTCTGCCACCTTTTGCACTAACAGGAAGTACTTCCGGGAGAATGCACTTTTGGAGGGGCAAATGGACACCAAATTGGAAAATTCCACTTGGTCTGGAAAGTAGACATCCAGGGCTTTCCAACAAGCCAACCTGCGCTCAATTTGGATGTCAGGAAGTGACCCAAAAATAGGTGGAAATGCGTGCGGCGCATAGGGCTCAGGCGCGCGATGCACAGGGGTTTTTGGCACAATTTTCACCTTCCAGCTTAGAATTTCGGCCAGTTATGAATAGTTTCACTTCTTGATGTGGTGTTTGACCCAGCTTGATGTAATTTGATGTGTGTGATGTAATTTTGGCACATTTTTACTTGTTCTAGAGGATTCATTCACTAAAAGGTGAAAATTAAATGAATGAATTAGTTTCCTAGCATATAGGGGTAAGTTGTTTGACTACCTAGATTTCAGTTCCTTGTTTAGAATTAGTTCAAACAGCTCCTAGAATGATGAGCTCGACCCCTAGAGGCAAGGAAAGGGGTTAGGATGGTCTATATGATGTAATTTCTCAATCATTTTCAGGGGTTGGAGAGGTTGGACACTTGGGATTGCTTTGGCATTACTATTGTACATATTTTATCTGCATTTTTGGCTAAGGAAAGACCAGGGTTTTGCAGCACTATTTTGGATCCATGTGGCTTTATGTTTTGATGGTGTGCTTCTTTCAGTAATTATAAGTTGTTATGTGTATCATTTTCCTTCTTTCATCTTCTGTAATTGAACAAATGAAGTGTTAAGGTAGAATCCATCGATGGTTATGCTCTGCCTTTAAATTTGTTTAATTTTCCATGTTTTCATCTGTTTAAGGAGAATCCTTGAAACCTTCTTGCTCTCCTTAGCTCCTTACCAGTCTGATCTACCCATTAATTCCCTTTAAAATCATCAAGACGATCGCCTTCCTTGCCCCATTCAGACCTCTGCAAAAACTGTGCCTCAATCCCCAAGCCCAAATTTGCCTTTCCCTGTTTCATCACAAAAACCCCTAAAAACTCAAATCAAACCTTTATACTTCATACCTAGCCTAAAATTAGCTTCTATTTCAGTCATCTCGAGTCTCATCGATCATCTTTTGCCGAGATTGACTCGGAGAGCCCTCTCCTGTCCTCGTAGGGCTAGCTACGAGGCTGAGCCTAAGGTAGATTTGAGCGCTAACATAGTGGCAACCATACTGGGGAAGAACTAGTTTGCTTGTTAGTGTTATTTGATTTATAGCTACAGACGGAGTCTGAAGTCACGCCAGGTAGCCTTCGAACTGCACATTGCTCTGCGAGTGCATAGTAGATAAACGCTGCTTCAGTCGATCTCCGGTGTAGCTTGTAATTGTAACACTTAACTTATAAATTGCCCCTGTACGTGTATCAAGTTCAGATTTGATGGTTGATGGTGAACAACGATTAGACATAAGAAGGCTAAGATCATTCACCTGGCGACTCTATTCACTGAAAAATCCAAAAATCAATGCTTCATGGTGACTTCACTGCAGGAAGATCAGCAGGTTTAAGCTTTTCAAGATGGAATGGGTTGCAAGAAGATACGCTCCCATGAGCCGGGATCACATTCCAGGTTTCCCAAACAAAATTCCGAAGGTAGATTGGTCAAGGAATTTGCCTATGTTTAAAGATGATGATAGGAAGGATGCTGCTTTACATTTGGTCAGATTTCACATGCATATTCGCAAGTTGAAGGTTGATTTTCCTGAAGATTGCTTGATGAAGATATTCCTGGCCACTCTCGAAGGTGAAGCCCAATCTTGGTATGAAAATTTGCCGCTGGCCTGTATTTACTGTTTAAAAGATTTTCATGCCCTGTTCATTGAAAGATATCAAGCATCTTATTCATCATTAAATTTAGTTCATGACCGTTGCAAACATGCTTCTACTTTTATTGAAAGCCTTGAGAAATATTATGAAGATGATAATTTCATGGATGATGAGATCATGGAGGCCCTGTATGAAAATCCATTTCAGCAGTATAAAGACAACTTAGAGGATTCTTGTCAAGATGCACATGAAAATTTGCAGCGGGATCAAGATCTAAGTACAGTAGAAGATGATGAAGGAGAAAGTTTTATTCCATATCTGTCCATAGAAGAAGACAACCTGCATGAAAGTCAAGTTTCAATTTCAGAGTGTGATAAATTCAAGTCAGCCATTTCAAATCTAGATTCAGATTGTGATGATGAAGACAACCTTGTTCTGAATCCCTTGAAGGAGAGTTCTATTGTTGAGATCATCTGGAATGAAGAAGACAAAGTTATTGACCAAAGCCTTCATGAGGAGGTAATCCGGCCATTTCATGGACAACAAGATGGGATCTTTGTTCAGGTAAGTGAGAAATCTTCTTTTGATAACTCAGTGGTAAATGATAATTTGATTGCCATGTCATATGAAGACAATTACTGTTTGAGCAAAAGAAAACAAAAAGCATTATCTCCTTTTTCTGAAGATGAAATAGATCAACTCTTGAAAGGTCATGTTACAGCCCAAGCTATAGCAGATTTGTAGTGCACACATGGTCAAGAAAGTGTTGGTGAAATCTCTTCCTCTTTTGAAAATGATGACTGTCTTGTAATCAGTTTTTTAGATCATCAAACAGATAATATTTTCATTCACAAAGATGATAAGGCTGTCATGTTTGATAATCTTGAATATTGTTTTTTGTTTAAGAATGACCTAGACCATAAAGATGAGGAGTATGAGCTTGAAAGACACAATATGCCAAGATTTTTCATGGTCAAGGAACCTACAACTAACACTCAGATGGCAGAAACACATATTTCTCTGTGCATTCCTATCCCTCAGAAATCAATTGTTCTTTTAGATTAGAATGAAGGGAGTACTCGTATTTTCGCTGCTGGATCTCAAGACAAGATAGTGCTTTAGGATTATCAAGATCCCTTCGGTATCCTTTTGCAAGCACTAGAGAAGATAAATGTTGCTTGGTTCGTTATCATAAGCCTTGGTTTCAGTGGTTATTGTGAGTTGCCTACATGTACATCGTTCCGCCTGCTCGAGAAAAGTGAGAGCAAAAATTTGGTATGTAGCCATTTGTTGGATTGGTTACATTGGAAATCTCATTACACATGATTGTACATATTTCATTAGTATGCAGGTGGTTGTCATCATGATTCCAAATCTTGATGGATTGCTGCCTTTTTTGCAAAAGCTTTGTAAAGTCTTGTTTTAAGTCAGTCATGAGTCATTTGTGTTTGGTTTGTTGAGTCAGTTTTTTTCAAGTTATTTCAGTTTTCCATTGAGTCGGTTTGAGTTAAGTTTCAGTCAAGTTTTCATTCAATAAATGTGTCAAAGGTTTTGTGTTATCTATTCAAATAATGACTCCATCGCCCAATGGATAGGGCACTGGTCTGCTCTCCCAAAGATCTGCCGTTCTTGGCACCTCCAAGGAGCTACCATCCCCATTGGAGCCAATGTTAGTGTCAGTCTTTGCAACCTTCCTCCAGTGATAAAACATGCTCTTACAAAGTGATTTTAAGGTGTCAAGGTCAAATTTTGTCATTTCAATAAGTCTTTAAGCAAAATGTGGTCACTAGGCATTAGGTCTAGGGTTTGTTTTCACTCTTTTCAAAATTGTCCAAATGTCGGTCCATGTCACCATTCAACTGAGTGTACCATTATTCAGAGGGTTTTCATCATCATGTCAAGTTCCATTGGGTCATTTTACAGCTTGTTCATGCTTTAGTTACGCCTAGGTAAGGTCGTTTCCCTCTCCTAGGGTTTTGGAGGTAATTTCTCTTGGATGGCCAAATCATTAGCAAAACTTGTGTCTAGATGTTCATACACCTTCCCCTATCCTTCATGTACCTTATTAAACACTTCCCATCACTGAGATCCCCCAAATTCCTCATTGTTACACAAAACCCTAGTTTCTTGCCACAACTTGGCAATTTTCTAGGCTAGGCTTGTCTTTTGCCCTTTTGGACCCCTTCCCCTCACTCGATCTATGAGATTCCATTTTCCCTTGCTTCCTAATATCCCTCCATACTTCCCAAAATTTCCCCAAGAATTTAGAAGCCCCTTATCCCCTTCATTTCGCTTCATTTCGACAAAATTCCTTGTTTCACACATCAAGACAAGTTTCACTCAAAAGATTTTTCAGAGCAATAAAAGATGAATTTTAAAAAAATGAGAAAGGTTTTTGTCCACAACAGGCCAAGGAAGAAAAACCTCCTTCACGTTTTACACAGGGGTTATGGTTTTAGAGAAATGTCAAAAATACAATCGCCTCAGGAGAATTGATGCAACTCTGAAGTGACCTTGGGAAAATCAAGTTTTGTCCTAGCTTGGTTGGCCAAATAAATTTCTTGATGAGTCAAAGGATAACTAAAAAAAAATATTTTTCCAATGAACTATCATGAGCTCAATTTGGAGTTAAGGAAGGCATTCAAAAGTTGACTGCAATAGCATTCTGCCTTGAGGCAGCCTCATTTGGCACATTTTGACCAGTCTTAGGAGATTTAATTTTTGACAAGGCAAATAAAATCCAAATTGAAAAATTCTAGTTGAGTTGGAAAGTAGACTCAAAGGCCTTTCCAACGAGCTATCCTGCGCCTGATTTCAACACCGAGAAGGCCTCCAAAGGCCTCCTGCAAAATGCACTATGTAGCTAGGTGCGCACGGCGCATTAGGTAAGGCGCGCGACGCATCAGGGGCGCGCGGCGCATCAAGCACAAAAATGCAGTGTAAAATTACACATGCATGGCGCATCAGAGGAGCACGGCACGTTGGGTGAGGCGCGTGGCGCACTGGGTTTTAAGCCCGAAATTTGCTTGGAAGGGCATCAAATTGCCTCCTCTCTGCACAAACTTGCAGGTAGGCTCATATTCACTAATTGTGCTTGGTTTTTGAAAGGTTAATGTAATGGGTTCATGATATATCTTCCGTAGAAATCCAAGTTGGAAAACCCTCCTTTGTCAATATAAAAAGTGTTGTAGGGTTTGGAAACAGTGTGTTACCAGGTTGTATTCTTCCTCATTTCCCTTTGGCATATTTGGCACTTGAAGACAAAGACATCAAGTCTTCATTCCTCATTTTCAACAAATCAAATATACACTTGGCATAGAATTTCAATACCATGGAGGTGGACAACAACACATCATACAACCAAGACAGAGATTCCATCAATGGACTGTATACACCAGGAAGACACTGAAACGGAGTAAAAGGCAAGATCGGCTCCGAATCTTGGCTGAAGCGTCTTTGGCTGAGCATGGCATTTGATGAAGAACCTTCAGCCCAAATTTCAAGGAATTTGGAGAAAATTTTGTCATTTTGAAATTTTTGGCTTGCAAAACAGGTTTTTCGGCTCAACGCGCCGCGCACCTCGCGCGACCCATAGGATTGGGAGCTCCAAATCACAAATGGCTTGTAGTTTTGGATTTGTCATGATGAATTATACATGCTCAGCTATTGCCAAAGCATTTCATTAAGTTTTGGGTGACCAAAAGGCTCAAAAACACCATGAAAATCACCTTTCTGCCACCTTTTGCACCAGCAGGAAGTACCTCCGGGAGAATGACATTTTGAGGGGGCAAATGAGCTCAAAATTACAAAATTCCACTTGGGCTGGATAACAGACATCCAGGGCTTTCCAACCAGCTATTGTGAGCTTGCTTTGGATGCCGGAAAGTGCCCCAAAAGCAAGTTGAAAGGCGCGCGGCGCATAGGGCTCAGGCGCACGGCGCACAGGGCTTTTTGGCCAAATTTTCATCTTTCAACTTAGGAAATGCAGCCAGTTTGACTAGTTTTGATTTGTGATGTGATTTTTCACTCCTCTTGATGTAATTGATGAAACATTATGTTATTTTTACACTTAGTTACTTGTTCTAGAAGATTCATTCACCAAAAAGTGAAAATTTAATGAATGAATTGGTTTCCTACCTTATAGAGGCAAGTTGTTTTGACTGCCTAGATTGTAGTGCTTTGTTTAGATTTGGTTGAAACATCTCTTAGAATGATGAGCTCGACCCCTAGAGGCAAGGGAATGGGTTGGCTTGCCTATATTATGTATTTTCTAAGTCATTTTCAGGGTTGGACTCTTGGGAAAAGCTTGACACTCTATTGTACATATTTTATCTGCATTTTTGGCAAAAAAAAGACCAGGGTTTTGTAGCACTGTTTGGGATTCATGTGGTTTTATGTGTTGATGGTGTGCTTCTTTCAGTATTTGTAAGTTGTTTATGTGTATCACTTTCCTTCTCTTATCTTCTGCAATTGAACAAATGAAGTGTTAAGGTAGAATCCATAATTTGCTATGCTCTGCCTTTAAGTTTGTTTGATTTTTCATGTTTTCATTTGTTTATGGAGAATCCTTAAAAGTTTCTTGCTCTCCTTAACTTCTCACCAGTCGGATCTAGCCATTCATTCTCTTTAAAAGCATCAAGACAATCACCTACCTTGCCCCAAGTAGACCTCTGCAAAAACTATGTCTCATCCCCGCACCCAAAATTGTCTTTTCCTTAAATTCAACAAAACTCCAAAAAATCAATTTCAAACTCCTTGTACTTCATACCTAGCCTAAAATTAATTATCAATTTAGTCATCTCGAGCCTCATTGATTACCTTTTGCCGAGATTGACTCGGAGAGAGCCCTCTCATGTCCTCGTAGGGCTAGCTACGAGGCTAAGCGTGGTTTGATGTAGCCTTGAGTTTTACCTTATTTCAGCCTAAAGTATATTTGAGCACTAACACAACCAGGCCTATAGAATGGGCTTGCCAACTCTCTTCACTAAACGATTTTCTCTTTTCAATTTGAAATTCTAACTCTTTAATTCCTTGCAGATTACTTTGATAAGTTGTTGCAAGTTCACGAACATGATATTGCTAATTGCTCATAAAGGCTCCAAGAGCATGTGAAGATTCTTCATCTTTCTCTCTCAAATCTCTAGTTTCCTACCAGCTATATCCAAACACTATTTCCAAAGTGTCAAATTTCCTCTTCTTAGTTCTTACAACTGAT
This sequence comes from Pinus taeda, assembly GCA_000404065.3. Taxonomy (NCBI): domain Eukaryota; kingdom Viridiplantae; phylum Streptophyta; class Pinopsida; order Pinales; family Pinaceae; genus Pinus; species Pinus taeda. Next base: position 96,538 of record APFE030271507.1, on the reverse strand, counting down.
TTTGTATGTGCATTGAAATAATATTCAATTAAGGATGGAATAGTTTCAAACACTAGTTCCATTTCAGTAACAGACTTAAAAATAAATTAACTAAGAGGAATTTTTTTGGATATGGGAGTCATGGAAGTTGTGGGGGATGCCTTTGATACTAAAAGATCAATAGTTTTAGTCTTCTATTCGATTGTCTCTTTCTCTTTGTTAGGACTACATGTGACTATTGAATGAACAAGTTCTTCCTCATACTTTTTATTAATATCCATCTCTTTAGTTTGTTCAACATGTTTTTTAGACTATAAGCCTTCTTGGGTGGTATCCTTAGGAGAATCAAGGAAAATAATATCTTTGGGAGAAAGGATTTGATTGACTACTTTCTCTTCTACTTCTTGCTTCTAGTCTTTAACCTCTACTATTATGATGTTCTTTTTCACCATTTGACTTCCTTGTTCCTTTTATTTAACACTAACATCTTTGCTAGTCTCTAGATTGATTGATCCCTGGACTATAACAAAAACATCATGCGTATTTTCAATTTCAAATTCTTGAAATTGCTCAGAAGAAGAGGTTAGTTCTGAAGGATCTGAGTGAAATTAATTTTTAGAAATTGAAGATATTTTAAATATTCAATTGAAATAGAAGACATGAGACTTTTCTGTTTGAGAAAATCCTCATAAGCATTTTCTCTAAATTCCTGAAATTTTCCATGTCTTTAATACTCATTAGTTTTCCTCCTTTAATCGCCTGATCAAAACTATAGATGTTTATGAAAACATCATTAAAAGGAGGCTTTTGATGTGTAAATGTTTTAAATTAAACTTACGATCTTGTAATGATCATTTATTATCCCACGAGGGTCATAATCAAAATGGGGTAGTGAGTGAATCCATACACTCTTGAGATATTCAACTTCCTTGAATGCATGACCTCTGTCCTTCAAATTTAGTTTTCCAAATTTAATTAGAAATTTTGGCCAAATTTTCTTCTGAAGTTTACTCAACTTTCGTGCTTGACCATTTAATGTTATTTTATTTTTTCTCTAAGAGAAATCTTCTCTGGAATATACCTCAACAACACATGAGGACCAACCTCACTCCCATATATTATGATATAGGAAAACAACTCCTCAATGAATCAATATCCTATTTGATCAAATGCCTCTTTAGGCTCTTGACTAATTCTTGGAGGAGAGTTCCCAAAAATGACCTCATGTAGAGATATAATTACATAATTACAAATCTCATACAAATGAAATTTATAATTACTTTCCCACAACACTGAAGCATAATTTTGAATGGTTAGTTGGTGGTTAGTGGGATAATTCCATTTCATCAGAGGAAAAGGGACAAAGGTAATCACAATTTCCAAAAGATAAGTAAACATATAAAACATGTGTTCATAGCCCAAAGGGATTAAATTTAGGGCATGTGTAAGGTTTTTAGTGAGAATATAAGCCCAATTGAAATGTTTTGAGTCATAGTAGATACTGCGAATTAAGGATACCCACTAAATTTTGCAATGTTTAGGGTCCTTTTCCCCACATAGTCTATACAACATTTTGATCATGAACCTAAAAGGCCTATTGGAAATGACAATACGGTAATCCTTGGATTATTTGACTTTGAATCCATCTTTCTCTTCCTGCATCATGTCTTCAATAACTTTATCATAATTCTTGCCGCTTTGTTTAAAATATGTATTGTTAAAATTATCTAGAAACTAAGAAGTGAAGGAGAGCTCAAGAGAACTAAGCTTATAAGTTGCTGAAAGGGTGTCCAACATCCAGGATGCTATCACATTTTATTTGAATTTGTAACTGTGGGTGTATGAATATGATTATATTTTTTTTTTAAATCCATGCTATCATAATAAGGAAAAAATTTAACCCTAGAAACAACCTTGTGTAATTATGTCCTTCTAATCTTCTCAAATTGCACATTTTTCTCTTTGCTAGAATTCTCTGAGTTTAACCATTGCTTATCCTCAAATAAATTGTAAATTTCTTCCCACTTCATCGTACATGCATCTTTCACCTTGAAAGTGGTGTTAGAGATAAAGGCCATGCTCAGGTTATAGTTCTCTAGTCCCATATCTTCCACTTGTTTTATCCTTTTTTTTTTTAATTTGCTGAACCACCTGCCTTGAGGTGGCATATTTGCTCTTCTTTTCAATTTTGTGACCTGCATATGATATCAAAGAAATAATTTGAGATATTCTATGGAAAAATATTTAATTTCATGGCTAAAATATGTAAAAGATAAGTACTTATTGGAATTTACAGACTATGGAGCAAATTGTAACTACTTCCGGTTGAATTCCAAAATTTTCGATTGTGGCTTCACATAAAAATTGGCACTATATTTTTAACGTAAAACTAGAATTTTGAAAGCATGAAAGAGGAAAACTTAGATAATTACTAATTGAATTACATAATTTGAGATGTTTAATTCGCGAGATAGGTAATGAATTTCAAATTACTGTGAAAATACCTCTCAATTTATTTTCAAGAAATGTGGCGAGATCGGGAGGTCGGGGTAGGGAAAACCTTTATTTAAATTATACAAGAATACGCGACTAACGACTTGGTTTATTGGAAAAAAAACAAAAAAATGAAAAAATAATGAAAAGGGCTTAAATCGAAAAAAATGATTTTTTTATTCGCAAACAGAACAACCATAAGTCAAATAGTCGGGAGGTACTTTAAAAAACTTAAGAATTTTAACGGTTCTGATCCTGACTTAAATCAAGTCGGGGCAAGGTCTAGGTTGGGAGTCAGAGAGACGAAAAGTTTTATAAAATAATCATTTTAGGTCTGACCTCTGACTTCGATAGGTTGGAGTGAGAAAGCAACTGGGAGGTTGGAGATTAGGTTCTCTATTATTATTTTAAAATTTATCAAGGTCCAACTTGATTTTTTTTTGTTTATTTTTAAATTTATTTATCTATTTTTATTTATTTATTATTTTTATTTATTTTTAAATAGGGTCCTTTATTATTTGGTTATGCAAACAAAATAATGAAAAAAGGAGTTTTTTGTAGTCCTAACAACACCATGATATGCTTGTTATAGATGGGGACATCTTTGATGGCATAGAGAAGGGGTGTTTTAACACATGGGTTCTTTAATTCTCCCAGAAGTTCAGCCTCTTCCGGGATGTGTTGTTTAGGTTGGACCAACCTTTTAGGATAGGGAGGTATATTGGCTTGAGGGGCACTGTCTTCCTTCTCTCCTTCAAGATATTCATATGGAGAAGGTGTGTGAGAATATGGAATAACCTTCCCAGACTTAAGGTTGATTTCCTATATCTCCATAACATAGGCAGGATAAGATGTTTCCTCACTATAGACATGTTGTACCTACTTTTTGTTCAGATTTAGATTGATTTGGGTAGGAATTCTAGGTTTCTTGTGTGGATAATATGGGGCACTTGTGGTTGAGGTGGAGGAGGAGGCATTAAGGTAGGTGGTTGGTTTGACTGAGACCTCCATCCTTGCGAAGGTTTTCCCCATTCAGGAGGTTGAGATTGATATGAATGGAAGGGTGGATTGAAAGGATTGGGAGGAAACTAAGAAGGATAGGACCAAGGATAATGCATGGACCAAGGTGAGTGGGTTGGAAGATACCAAGGATGAAATGATCCACTCTAGTCTTGATTGAAGGAAGGCCAATGTGCACCTTGCATTCCTTGTTGATATGGCCGAGGGCCTTGTGGCCTCATTTGGTTGATGAAACAAAGTTGTTCTGCACCTCCCTTAGCCCCTTGATACACAACCTTCAACCTTTCAAGATATGGACACTTATCAGTTGCATGTTTCTCATCAAATACTAAGAAAACATTTATCACATTCAATGGACATTCATTCCTAGGGTTCCTTTTGGTACGAATGGGGCAAAAGAAAACTAGTTCCCTTTTTGCCTCCTTTTATTTCTTCCTAATCTTCATGGTATCCATTTGTAAGGAAAATGTTTTTAACATTTCACTCCTGAAATTGTCCAACATAATCCCTATTTCATGTTTTATAATTGAGTTAGAGGGAGAAGAATTTTCCAGGACTTGAGTAGATCTACCTCGTTTACTGACAACCCTAGAGTGGCTCTTAAACACTATCTTGATGCCGTAATAATTCAACTGATAAATGTCTCCACCAAACAATGTATTAAGGGTTTCCATTAGCTCATCCCTAACCGCTTTGATTAAGATTTATTGATTTTGGGTCAAGTGTCTAGTTGGCTCTCCTATAACTAAGTTGAAATCTCTCCTCATAGTCTTCTAAGGACTCATATATCCCCTTATTCATCCTAAAGACTTCCTCCCTAGTATCCTTTGACCTACAATAGTCTTTGTACTTCTCATTGAAGGTTTGTTGCATTTAAGCCCAAGTGGTCATGTTGCCTCCTTCCAAGTCGATGAACCAGCACAGTGCTACATTCTTTAAGAGTGGAGGGAAACAAATTAAACTTATGCTCATCGTAAGTGTAAGCATAGGTTCTACAAACCATAACAAAGTCGAACATGAATGTATCAGGGTCTTTAGAAACTAGACCATGGAAGCATGGGAGAGAAATGGGGCTTATGTTCTTCATTCTAGCCTCCCCATGGATTTCTTTAATAGGAAATATCTCAAGCGGTCTGTTTTCAACCATGTTTTGGGTAGGTGGTGTAGATTCTTCCTCCCTTATGGGTTCTTCAAATATCTCTAGTTGCTCACCTAAAGGGCTTTCCAATTCCTTTGTGGTCAGAGTAGGAAGTCCACAGTCACCAAAGAAGAGTGATGGTTGGATGCTTGTAGGAGTGGGGGATTTTGGAAAAATTTTCCCTAGGTTATCCCTAACCCTATGAGGCATTAAATAAATACAATTTTTTGTGTGTGTTTTCTCTCTTTTTTTGGATCTTTTTAGACATACAAAAATGATGCAAATCAAAGTTTTTTGTGTTTTTCAGGAAACAAAATGGAAAAAGTAAGCAACTCTAAGCATAAGAAACACCTACTTTGATACCTCCCCAACAACGACACCAAAAAGTGATGGGCTATGGTATTGCTACAAGAATTTTGCAACTCCCAGGGCTACTAGCTTTAGTTTATCAATCCACGATTCATACAAACTTAAGAGGTGACAGTGTTGTATGCACGATAAGCTACACTCTACTCAAAAATCTCTAAAGAAATGGACCAAAACAAGGTGTAAAAATACCATTATACCAACTAAATCAAGCTTTTTCAAGAATGAAAGAATGTTGCATAAAAGGAAGTTCTAATATTCTTGCAGGAATTGAAATGTTGCATGAAAGTAAATTCTAAGCTACTTGCAAGAAATGGAAATGTTGGATAAAGTTAAATGTTGATCTACTTGTAGGAATGGAAATGTTTCATAAAATTAAATTATAGTATACTTGCATAAATGGAAATGTTGCATAAGACAAAATGCTAATCTACGTACAAAAATGGAAATGCTTGAAATGGAAACCCTAGCCTACTATAGGAAACTTAAAACAGAGAAAGAAAACCTAATCTAACTACATAAAGTAAAGAACATGGAATCAAATCTAAATCACTCCATTCAAAAGATATCATATCCTAGTAACAAAGTTCATTAAGTGCTTTAAAAAGTAACCATGTAAACCATCCCTATACCATTCAATTCATGAACTTGTTTATTAGCCCTAATTGCAGGAATGAATTACAGTGGTGAAAAGACTAGTCTTAAGTGGTCTCTAGTCTTTCTCAAACTTGGTTCAAAGCCTAGGTTTCATTGTATAGGGTTTAAATGCAAATATCAATCTCAAAGGACAATTCTGGTCAAGTTTTGAGGGTCTCTACGCAATTCTACATAATTGGGACAAGGTATTATAAGATTGCCCTGTTTTGCTGTAGGATAAAATCAGAGAGCATTCTGTGGGGTTAGAAGGTGTTTTGAAGGCAAGAAAATTTTGGATAAGGAATAATAAGGGTATATGAGGTCCTTTCCAAGCATATTTCTCCTCAAGAGCCCATATTTCACAACGAAAAATGTGAACAATGGCCTCTAACAAATCTAAAATGGGTTTTATATAGAAAATTTTCTCTTGATAGGTTGTTGAGGAGGGAAGGATGGTACTTATGGTAGGATGACATGTTAAAATGACAATGATCGACCCTGCAAACCTATAGTTTTACCTGCACACAAGAAATATTATGATTTTGATGCTGGAAAAGACTGCTCAACTAATGATAAATTACATAAAATAGAGATGCAAAAGGAGAGCTAATTTAAGATCTAAATATTGCAAAAGGATAAAAACTATGTTTTTTCTTGCCAACATAAGGTCTACAACCACACTTCCCACAAGGGAGATGATTGAAATTCCTATAAAAATAATTTTTTGTCATAAACAAATCTTTTTAGAAAACAAGGAAATACTGCTAACTAATTATATGAAAGAAATTACATAATAAAAATACATAAGGAGAGAGACTAGAGTGCTTGGACTAGACCCTAATCCAAACGGAATTAGCCATATAAAAAACAATTATATCTAAGATTAGATAACTCTATTCATTGATATCAAACAATGCTCAAGTATATGATAAGAGAATTGAAAATGACAAGTACAAGCTCCTAGCTCTAACAATCTATATCCTTCTCTAAAAATTTGAATCCTATTGAGCCTTTGGGTTTCTTTATTTATGCAAAGATGGTTGAGGTGGAAGCTTCCTTGGAAGGAGAGCTTCTTCCTTCCAAAATTCATATAAAGGTGGATCTAGCTCCTTGAGATCCTCGCAGTCCTTGAGTGCATCATCTGTTTAATAGATCTGCGAGTTGTAGTTTAGTAAATATAGGGAGAAAACCGAATTATAGGTCAGTAAATTTAGGGGAAAACCCTCCTACATCTCCTCCAACTGGTTTCCAACGTATCCCTACACATTTAATTCCCTTTTTCTAGCACATTCAACTAGGTTAGGCTACAAGACATGACAATATTATTTTCCCTATCTAATGAACATATTATATCTCAAAACATGTCATCAAATGTAGAGAGAGAGGTAAAGTATGCTAAAAGATGGCTAGATGGGCCTTGTTGTGTACCTATTAGGATGCCCAATAATAATTGAGAGAGGCAATGTTAGAAAAACTATAGTATGTTGTTACCTCGAGCTGGGCCTTGTATCTAGCTTGTTCTAGACATGCTAAGGCCAACATAGTGAAATTCCCATTGAGGAGGCTAATTAATGGAACTTCACTGAATGGAGGGTGCTGGGACTAACCAATAATTGAGTAACGTCCTTCGTCATCAATAAATAGTACCACTACATTTCAGGATTGCATTTCACCAAGGATGAAGAGGAGACCCAACTCTCGACCAAACAAATAGACAATAATGTGCATTGCAAATGTTTTGATGTGGGGGGGGGAAGGGGTAGCCAAGTCGTGAGGACCTAGACCAACCCCTAAAACAAAAGAATAAAATTCAAGCACCCAACAAAATGAAACTCATGGAAATGGGTGATAATAACCAGTGCAACGAGATATCTAGGCAGAGGGATGAGAACCATAGCAAAATAAAAGTATGCCAATACCAACTAAATTGGAGTGAGCACAACATTAAGTGACGAATGCACCGAGTGTAGTGACACATCCACATGTTTGTTGACTCAATTTCTAAAGGGATGGAGTGGTAGTGATGACATCCCATCGCCTGGAGATAAGGTGAGCACCCCGAGTGGGGGAAATCTAAAATTTAAACTTAAAAAAAATCCAAATAAAATCATAAACTAAACAAAAAAAATAAATTGTAATAAAAAAAGAGAAAAAACATTTAAAACTAAATAAATGAATGAAATGTAATTAAAAAAATATTTAAAAAATAACAAATTAAAAATAAATGAAATTGTGTGAAGTCATAAGGAAGGTTCATGGAGGAGAAAAAAGCATTAAAAAGAATTAAAAAAATAAAAATCCAATGACATTGTGTGAAGTCATAAGGATGGTTTGTGGGGGAGGGCATCGCCCCTCCTCTCACACTGGTGGCCTCGGGTAGTTAAGAGGGTTGTGAAACGGGCATAGGCTAGCCATGAGGGTGTTTGACAAGTATTTACTCATATTTACTCTTTTTAACTGTCAAATGTTGGCAATTTTAAAATCTACAAGTCATCATTGACATCTAGTTCATTTTTAAGATTGTCAAAATAATAATTTACCCTCTTATATATATATTATATTATATATAGATATATATATATATATTATATATATATATATCCCTGATGGGGTGTCTTCCTAATTGTTCCATCTGTCTCAGGCAAGGCCTCTAGGGCCAACTCCTCCTCCACATGGGCATTGACTGACACTCTGCACCTGAATTCATTGTCGCAACATGATGAGTACTCCTCGCAACCAATCTTTAAATTCACCAGTAGGTAGCCTATGCGTCTCAGTTCAGAATTTTGGGAGATGAATTTAGGTTTCAAGGTTTGTGAAGGTGCTTGGGTATGGGGTCATGGTGTCATGTTGGGGTGTTGGTCTTGGTTGAGGAGCAAGGAAGCTGTGCTCTTCCTTCGAGCATAGGTTTTATATTGCTTCTTGGTTTGATCTTGGGACCTTGGAACCTAGAAAAGTTGTGGTTCACCTTCAAAGGATTCTACAACACTGGTGGCCATTGTTGGCTCCTCCCTCATCCATGCAGGCTCCTTTGGGTTCTCTCAGGTGTGCGAATGGTATTTTAATTTCGTGAATTTAGCTTCATGGTTTTGGCATTACTCCTTTTCATGTAGGAAGTTTCAATCTCCTCTCCCCCAATCGGGGTTGCACTCACGGCTAGTGGTATGCCTTGAATTTTCCTGTGAAGGCTTTTCTCCCTTTTGCTCTGCTCTAGGAGGTCTTAGATTCATTTGCCTCTTTGGGTTTTGGTGGAAATTTGGAAGTTTATATGGTAGTAGGGCAGTGACCTGTGGTTTTGGGGTTGGATGCGTCTTTTGCAGGTGGGATACAATTTCCTCTGCGACTTTAACCTGTTATTTTCCATCGTCTACTGTTGATTTTAAAATGCCCCACCAACAGTGTCTTCCTCGCAAAGGGAAGGGTCACCCATCTCAGGCTGGTTGCCTTGAGCCCGGGCACTCTTCATCTTCCGCCAATTTGGCTAGTCGAGAAACTGAGGAAGTTGAGGATATTTCTCCAGCCAATTCTCTAGGAAACCTTGTAGCCTCGGCCTCATTGGACACTAAGCAGAGTAATTGTGCCACCTTTAGCTTGATATCGATATCCTTAGGGAACACATGTATGAGGACCACAATGAGATTATGGCGTAACTAACAGATATTCAGTATAGTTAGAGTGAAACCCTAGAGAAACTGGACAACCTCCGGCATAGTCAGCAATGTACCAATGACCATCTTCATAGATTAGAAGCTCGAGTGGAGCACATCAACTTCCACACTCATGATCATGGTGGGTATTTCACATCTCCTCCTATATTTCCTCCCCACCCCCCTCCTTGACATGTTGTTATCAATTCAGGCTTCTTTTTGTGTCTATGTTATTAGGCTAATGCCTCAATACTTATCATAAATAATGTATGTAATCTGTCCTCACTGGTACGCTCCAGTCCCCAATCTCACAATGTTTGTCTATCCCAAGAGAGAGGGGACTACTGAGATCTTTTTCGTAAGCTATGCTATTTTGAAAATATAATGAAAGAACTTTTGAACGAAATATATGGATTTATGTATATGTATATGTATATGCGTGTATGAAAGACAGATATATACATTCATATATGTGTGTGTATGATAGAGAAAGATATTCATTACATATATATTTATAACTATATACCTTAGATATAACCAATTCCAAATTGGAATATGGAAAACAAAATAAGTTAGGCACAAGATAAAACTATAGTGCTTATATACTTTGAGATAAACACAAGTTGTGCTGACAGTATCAGACACACTATTCTGATTTTGGGTCTTTGGGTATGCTAGAAAAAGCTTGTCTACCTCCTAACTCACATCATACAATACCACACCATGCACCTTGAACCATAAAATATGAATCTTAAAGGTTGAATGTCACATGCTCACCCATGGGCCATCAATATGCTATATAAAACACTAACATATGGGGACATAATAATTAAATTTAAGGGTCTTTTAGTTGTTTAATAAAAATAATAAAAGTGACATAGCAATTTTTGTTTAATTTTTAGAGTTTTTATGTAGTTTTTTTAATGTTAATATGTTGATGATGGATCCCAATTTTTATAAAATGGATCTATTTTGTGGTTGTAGATGGAAATATCAAATGGATAGTTACGATGGCTCCCGTGCATTCCATTAATTCATAATTGAATCTGAACATGATTAGGCTTAGGCCTTTCAAATATTGGGATACTGGGTAGTGAGATTCATCCTTACTTGTTAAACAATCATAAATTTCTTCAGAACATATATATTGTATATTATTATTGCTTTCCCTTTACATAATTATTGCTTGGATTATTAGAATCCCCCCAACTCCCTATTTAAAAGTAAAATGGCTTCCAATTTGTTTGATTATTTATAAGGTCTTATTTCAATCCAAATTATCATGTTGAAATTTAAGATCAATTCCTCCTCTTCAAAATACATTCCATCTAATGGGTTTGAGCATGCTAATTGAGAAATTCTGAAGAATAATTCAACATGACTTGCAAAAGTTTTGAAATTTACATAAACAATGACTATACATAATTTCCCTAAATCATTGGCTAGTTTTGCAGTAATTAACATGATTCAATGTGTTTGTTATTTAAACAATATATCTATGATTTTACTTGGTTTCATTTTTCTTTATGGAGAAGTTAGAATTGATAAGATAAAACACAACTTATATTAACAAAAAAATTGTGAAGACAAATATAATAATAACATTCAAATGAAATGCATAAAAAAATGTAAAATAGCACATGCAGGACAATTTTAAAAAGAGACCCATCATAAAAAATTATTTGATGACCATGAATTCCCTGCATATCTATAGCATGGTGGAGGGGCATTGCCCACCCCGACAAGCCCTCTTTATGACTTCACATGATTTCATTTGGCTTCCTTTTCTTATTTTTCTTAATGTTATGTTCCTTTTATTCCTTTTTTCTAATATACACCTTTTTATTACATGGTTATATTTTTTGTTTTATTTATTTATTTATTTTATTTTCTTCCATTTATAAAACTTTTTTAATAAAATATATGTTTAATTTTTTTCAACATGTTTGCTTTATTTTTTTTTTTCTAATATATATATATATATATATTATATATATATATTATATATATATATATTTGTTTTTTGGTTGTTTATTTATTTATTATAAAGAATGGCAAATGTAAGCTTTTGATAACGCTATTCTCAATCGTGTTTGGAACATTACCCCTAGGCTCCTCATTTGGGGTATCTAGAAGGAGTGAAAGAGGAGGATCTTCAAGGGGAAGGCATAGCTTGTGGATTCCATATGGAAAACCTTTTTTAAAAACATTAAGGAAATAGTTCTTGCACTAAACTGGTTAGTCCAAGACATATAGGTATCAAGAGGGTAGTCTAGAATACACAAGAATGGCTCCCCTTAACCCCTAGAGGCTTTTTTGTCACACAAACATCACCTGATGTAGCTTCTATCCCTTCCACTTGGTGCCCCCCCCCACCCCTAATTACCATTTGTGAAATTGAATTTTGATGGGGCAATTAAGGGCAACCCCAACCCTGCTAGTTATGGGGGCATAATCAAAGACCAACAAGAAAGATATTGTTCATTTTCTCAGGGTCAATTGGTATAAACACAAACAAAATATCATAGTTAACATTCTTAAGAAAGGGGTTCTAATATGCCCAAAACCAAGGATTATAAGGCATCTATGTCAACGGTGACTCCAAGATTATCATCAACATGATTTGGAAATTATAGTCAGGGGTACATGGTATCGTGCACCTTGCAAATGGGGTGACTAATGGAGAGAAAGGGGCGATGTGGTGGTGGCATCTTACCAACAGGCAAGGGGATATGGCATTGTGCACCTTGCAAATGTCATAACTTGGAGTAATCACATATCCACCAACTGATATATGAAGGGATGTTGTAAGTACGAGGAGGGGTGCTTCAAGCTTCAAGGTCGAGCATGGCAGATTTAATGCAAGCTAAGGAGTACAAAGCCCAATGTGTAGGGACACTAATGGGAAATAAAGACCTGGTTGAGGGTGACATAAGAAGAAGAATATGGAGAAGATAAAAATGATGCAATGATAATTGTCACAAAGAGTAGCAATATGCTATATTTAAGATTGTAGTGTGAAGGAAGTAAGTAATCTATTGCAGGGGGGACAATAGTCAGATAAACCAACCTTTCAATGTCTGTAAGAATGAGGGAGACCACCTTGGGGATCTGTCATAATGTAAAGAGTGAGATTACGAAACACATGGGGCTTGGAAAATTAGGGTGTTGAGGAACACTCATATCTCTTGAGGTAACTTCTATTTCAATACCTAGAATCTTTCCACTTCTTCTACCTATGTTTCGCTCTTATGGTGTATCTTTTTCCTCTATTATTCCTTATGGTAAATGTGAGATTTGTCGCCTTGGTAAATCCCCCCTATTGATTCATAAGGGGGGTAAGGTTTTTTTTTTGGTGAGAAACTGGTCTATTACTTATATGGTAGTAAGAAGCTTTCACTCTAGAATTGCAAGTTGGTATTTATGATCTATGGGGAAGTGGGTTTATATCTCCATTGTGTCCTAGTGTAATTATCTTCACGAGGTCAAGTTATATAGGCATTCAGTAAACTAAGCATGGTATATATTATGTTTTGGAGCAAGCGGAAATTCATGGTGTTGGGTGACCCAAGTTACGAAGGACAACAACATTCTTTTTCTAGGATTGTGGGAGTTGGGAATTCAAGGCCATGTTATGCTGGAGTTGGGGGGATGAGTGGTTCCACTTGTTTATTTTCATAGGGTATTTTATTTTTATAATTTCTTCTAATAAATTTTGATTCTTTTACATATTTTTATCCATGATTCCATCATTAAGCAATTACAAAAAAGACATCAACATCAAATTTTTTTCTAGATGATCATAAAGAGATAATAGCACAAGAAGCACAAGAGTTTACCATGGGAAAACACACATAGGGAAAAACCCAACAACCCTTTCAATAGATAATTCTTTAATTCAATGAAGATACATCTTAGTTAATAATTACGTCAAACTTGGTCCATCCTCCTAGTCAAGTCACAAGTCTTCCCATCAAGAATCCAAGTCAAAGTCTTCTGTAATTCGTTCCTTGTAAACTCTGCCAAGGTATGTAATAGGGGTCTAAAACTAGGCCTCTTACTTCTTCATAATTTTGGTCTCATAAAAAGACTCCACATATATTTCGGTCCCTTCTTCTTTGCCTCAGAATGCCTCAGACAGTTTGGTGGGTTTCCTTAGAAAATTTAGTTTGTCATCTTGCCTCAAAAGGTCTAAAATTGCCTTCAACAAATGGTCCATATTTTGTGATAGAGTGAGGTCGAATGGCTCATTTATATAGTGAATTGTCTATTCAAATGGGTGTGTCCTATAACTAGGCTAACTTGACTATGAGGAGATTGACTTCAATGTTTGGAGTAAAAAAAATTAACTTTTATAAATTCAATTTTTTCTAGTGTGAAGAACACGTCCTTTAAATTTTTCTTTTTTACTATATCATGAAGAACATGCCTATAAATACATTAAGAATCAAAACATACATTATGAAGATTGACCATAGTTACAAAAAATTCAACACTCCCTCTTAACTAGGGAGGTACTCATAATAGCTATCTAGATGTTCTCATGTTGATATATTTTCTCTATGAAAAGGTTATAATAGAATCATCATAAAAAAATTTAGCATCTTTGAGATAAGGTAAGTCAACATTTCTGACATCATCAACATCATATCGGCAACATTTCTGACATCATCAATATCATATCGTCAACATATTTGACATCATCAACATCTAGTCACCATCGACTAGTTGGAATCTCTGACATTGTCAACATCAAATAGTAGCCACAGGTCGATATCAGTGACCCATAATCCTAGTCAGTACTCCTGACACGTGGCACAACATTTAGCATCAACTAGTCATCACAATTATAGTCGGTACCATTGTCCCATACTGGTCGGTATTCCTGACCTAGACTAGTCTTGGTTCACCATCCTGGTCAATCCATTTGAGTCGTGGTAAAACTCCAAAGGCCACATTTTATCTGAGTAATTATGCTCCATGCTAAGTGAGATCCTCATCTAATATGGAGAGGCTAAGCTTAATGCTAAAAGCCACACACTCAACTAAGTGATTCTATGTTTCTAGGACTGTTCTCCCTAACTTGTCAACATCTTTGACATAGGCAGAACAACTGTCCTTTGTTGGACCATTCTCCGCATCTGGTCAACATCTTTGACACAAGGAGAATAGATTTCTATGATGCTATCATATCAATACTCTCTCACTAAGAGGTAGAGGATTGTTCTTTCATAAGAATGATTGCTTTCTGATGCTACTGTCATAATCACTCCAAGCTTGTTCTGGGACAATCTACTTGTTAATATTGGAGCCATACTGCTCTCTTTCTATACCACATATTTGTACTATGTATCAAGGTGCCTCAACTTGTCATCATGCTATCATCTACACCTTATTAAACAATCTTGTAATCAAATTTTGAAGCCACACTTCATGGGGTATGAAATAATCTTCTTCTGAAGTGATGAGTGCAACATGTTTCTACTTCCTACTTGTCCTAGAAATTATAACAGATCTACAACTAAAGCATCCTATTGAATTACTCTTCCATTCATCTGCACTCCCTACCTAGTCAAAATCTGATTATCCTTGCAGCTATGCATTACTTTTTGTGTCATATCTCAAATCATAACTAATTGTGCCATGATCTACTATACCATGCATTTAATTCAACACGTGTTGAGATATATTCCTTGGCTTAACCATAAACTGATCTAGTTCCTTCTCTTGATCCATTATCTTGGCTACTTTCAGGTTACCCTAATCTCTCTGAAGAAGAACCTACCAAAGTAATCCTGGTTGCTCCCTATACAACTAATGTTATTAGTGTGCATCAAATTTCTAGTAAAAATCCTTTACTTTGATTCTAGAGATCAACTCCCTTTGAAGCTAAAGCAAGGGTTCCTAAGGAAGTCTTAACGACTCTCTCTAAAATAGATCTTTTTGGTCAATGTTTCTCCCTTTGACACATGGTTTCTTCTGTTAGAATATGAAACTATGGTAAAATTCCACTTTGGACATCTCATTTTATGGATATGATGATTGCATTGAATTCCTCTTTTAGAGAGGACCAAAATCGACCCAAATATCACTAGAATTAGATAAGTGAAAGTATATATATGAATAAAAGCCCACATATACACATTTGGACAGATCGACCCTAAAGAAAAGGCCCCCCCCCCTTGAAGGCTATAAATACAAGTGAACTCAACCTCATTTGGACATCATCACAGATCATTCTTATATTCTCTTTATTGGTTTTTGCTTGCACTGGTCTGACGCTCGTCCACGAAGAATGGATTCGCACGAAGGAGAAATTGAAGGGTCCAAAGCTTGCATTTCAAATTTAGGGTTTTGGGCCTTAGTTGCAAGCACATAATAAAGAGATATAAACTGCAGTTTCTTGCTGAATGGCTCATATGTGCGATTGAATCCTTTCATTCGCACGCACAACATGTCCTTGATGCAACTGACATCTAGAGTTTTTGAGTCTCAGTTGCAGACTGTAGTTGTTGGATTATAGGTTCCAGGGAGTGAATGGAACCTTCCTAGTCGCATGCATGACTTATGCTCTATGTGACCGAGACCTAAATTATGAAATTTCATTTTTCCGAAGATTCTTCTTATTGACCACAATGTTCGAAAGTTGACCGCAGACAATGACAGCGCATTGCAGGCTTCAGAATCTGGGTTTTGAGTAGAAACATTGCTGGGTTCATTTCATGGATATTATAATTGCTTTTGATGGATAGTTGCATAGATGAAGATATGCATCATTATACTCTCTTTTTCTGAATAATTCAATGACAATCTAATAAGAAAAATAATTTGAAAGGGTTTTCCCCATAGTGGGCTTTTCCCTAGTCTCTGATCAATCCTGGTGTCTCTATGTGTGAATGCTTTTCTTCTATTGTTCCTTTATGTTCCGTTGCATTGATGATGATGATATTTTTCTTTCTATATAGTTGCATATGCTGCTAAATAATGATGTAAATATGAATAATGTTATGATGTTATGGGGTGAACTTAATGCGTTAATTAAAAAATAAAATTATCAAAGCAAAGAACAATATATCCCTCAGAAAAATTAGCATGGTTTTAGAGTTGGGCTGAGGAAAAGTTAGGGAAATCACCCATATGATGACACCATTGATGGAATCAAGAGAGGATGGAGGATACCTAAAATAATTCTAATGTTTGAAGGAAACCTTAGGCAATTTGTGTATTAGGGTTTGACAGATATTAGAAGGGTTTGAGAGAAACCCCGACTTATGGAAAATATTTGAGATATGAAATCTAGAAACCCTAGTAGGGTCAATGTGAAGATGCTTAAGAACTTGTGTTAGAAGTGATGAAGCCCTAGATGGGATAATATATATTAAGCCCGAGTGTTTATAAAGTTGGTTGCAATAGTGAAGACAATATTGTCATATGGACAATAGACAATGATGGCTCTTGAAGGTTAGTTCAAGAGGGACATGATCACCTCTCATTGAAGATAAGCACTTTTTGACTTATGATGCTCTTTAATTTTGACTTATGGATCTAATTATTGTTTAATTATTACTTATGCTTCCTGCATGTAGATTTCAGTATTTGGATGCTTCTAGCCTCTCAATGAGTTGTGATAAGTGGATCCCTCTTGAGGATCATGGCTAGTGCAGGAAGAGAAGAACTAGTCTTGGAAAAAGTAAAAAGTCGCCTAATGAAAGTGTGACAAAGTGCTACTAGCTAAGAAGGTTAACATGTATATAAACACTACAAGGTATGTATGGTGTTATGTTTCAACTAAAATATTGATCACAAGGTAAGCCCTAAGGTATGATGAGAATTTCTCCTTCACAGATGGTTCATGCATATGCAAGTGATGTGGATTCGTGGTTCTTAAAATGAAATGGCGCACTTGGTAGTAAACAAGTATCATACCTTTTAGACATGATGAAATTCTTGATTCTGTGAAGCTACTTAATATTGATATTCGATATAGTGTTATACTTGATGTTTGGCTAAAATCTATCATTTTGAATATCTTGATCCCATAAAAAAAGCTAGAACCCTGATTCTAGTAGATGGCAACTTGACACTGTTGATATTGTTTGTGAAAAGCATGGTAGCCATGATGATAGAAGTACAACAATGAGACTGATATTCAAGATATTTTGTTGCCATGGTTATGTTTTGATGCTTTTAGTAATTATGGCATATGGTAAAATTTAATGCCCTAACCATTTGGATTAAGTTACATGACAAAGAAGTAATATTGTGATCATGACTCTTGAAGTATAACCCTATTAGATATTTGACACTAATCCTTGATGAAATATTGATGTCATGATGTAATGGTGAATTATATGATGATAACATGATATGATCATGATAATATATTATACAGTCTGACTTTATGATCTAATAGATCGGTTGATCCATCATAGCATTATACACAGGTTGATGGCACGAATGAAGATGACTAAAGTGGATTCCCATTCAAAGGGAGAATATCTCCATAAGTTTCTTACTCCCATTATCATTTGCATTATAGGTGTATTCTTTACTATTGAAGTATGATTTATGGACATGAATAGACACATATATGATATTGTTGGTATGCAACAAAGTTTTGATCTGAGAAGAGAGATTTTTCCCTTACTCTAAGCCTCAATCGCATGAAAGAAATCTTATAGGTGCCATTGTAGCCTCTCAGCCACATGTAAGTAAGGTTGAGGATGCGACTGTAGCCTCTCAACCACACAGAAGAAGGCCTATGGGTGTGGTTATGATTGCGGAACAAAAAAATGAAGTTTTGTGCATGAAATTAGATGTTCACTTGAAGGATGTCAGTCCTACAGACATGGAGCAGACAACATAAAATTCTATGAGGAAGGAAGTTTAATTTTTTTCTATAATGTGAATATGTTGACTAAAATTGTGCTTTTATGTGACTGGGATATGAATATTGTGAATTATACATTGAGGCTACTGTATGACAATATTTGATAACAGTTGCAAGGGTTTGACACGTTTGGCTGATTGATATAGATGGGAAGTGTTTAGAGTTTTGACATGATACATGATAATGCTTTAGAACTTTGACTTGATACTTTTTGGGCTATATATCGCATTGTGATAGAAAATGTAGGATTTGACCTGATGACTAATTTGATGACTGATGATTTGACTTGATGACAATTCTATATGGGCATAGTGACTTTCAATGATTTATATTGGTATTCTGTGTTGACATCAATTGTTGGGAGGCATTGGTTTAGGTATAAACAATTGTGATCCAGTACGAAGAAATATCATAATAAATGGATGGAACCTACATGACTTGATCTTGGTGTATGAATTTTCATCTAGTGACTTATATGATGATCATGAGGATGACTTGGTGACATATTGTTGACATGATAGAAATGAAAGCTCTACCTATCATCTGGTCAAAATAATTGATACTGTGATATTGATGATTTTGATATTAGTTCTGATTTGGCATCTAAACTTTGATAAGTTGATGTAGTTGATTTTATTGCACATTATTGATTTGTGTAAGGCTAAACATATTGATTTGGTCAAGTGTTATGATTACAAAAATAATTATATGAAGAAAGATCACTGATCCTGCTATGTATGCATTGACAATTATCTGGTGAAGCTAGGATGATGTGTCGATCCAAATCTATACTTCAAAAGTGGTCGAAGGTATGACTTTGATTTTGATTTCATATGTTGATTGTCTACTATTGACAGGTAATGATCCTCCGATGATAAAACTAAGAGGGAGTTGGCTTTTGAAGCTTGAAATAATGAATCATGGCATGATGAATTGATTTATGAAAATGGGAAAAGAAAATATATATTGTGAAGCTATTAAATAATTGTTGGAAAGTGGAAATGCAAATCCTTGGACACTCTGATTGAATTTCAAGAAGTTATGAAAAGGTATTCTTGAACTTGAATTGGAAAAACGAAAGTTGATTGAAGCATTGATGTTCCGTTTGAATACTTGTCTGCATATGTTGAGCATATAACCTGAGTGAATTCATGATTGAGCTGCTTCATATGCACTGAGTTTCTGCTGAGAACCCTTCGAGATATTTGTATGAGATGAACAATTTCTGATATGAGATATTATTCCTATGATATGTGATTGCATGGATGTACTTACGATGATTGGGATCATTTTTATCGAGCACATTTAGATGCTACCTTAGTATGAGATCTACCATGATGTTTTGAATGAGAAGTTTGTAGATTTAAGTATGACTGAGGTTGAGTATGATTTGGCTAACATGGCCAATTGTGAGGCAAGATAAAAAGGCTCCTTAGAAACTTGTTTGGGAAAGTTCTGAATATGACAAGGATACATTGTGAGCATAATGAGTGGATCTGATTGGTAGAGAATCCCATATATATTTGGGATTGAGATACCTTCATATATTGAGACAATGTTGTTGTATGAGGTAATCTCAGGCTTGTGGTTGGCACCTCCTTGAGAGGGAGGATGACTATGGCATCCTTTTTGTGATATATATATATATATATATATATAGATAAGATAGATATAGATATATTTGTTCTAATATGATATTTGATATGGTGTCTTGTATGAATAGGAGATGCTTGATATTGAGACCTGATGATTACTAGATATGAGCACGATGATATGTTGTTGATCTATTGAGAGAATCACTCATCGAGGACACAAAGCAAACTCTTCCCCTTGTTCGAGATCCCAGGGTGTGGAATTGAGATGGAGGGCTCCTAGGGTTGAGGGATCTCTAGACAATAGGGTATCACCCTTATTTATTACCCATAGGGTTGGAGTAGTAGCTCCCCTATCTTGGTATTTGTAGAGTATACCCTAGTTGGAATCATACCCACAATATTGGCTTGTTGGGATTTTCCCACCCCGTTTGGCCAATAGGTTGAGAAGGATTGGGGGCGTGTGATCCTTACCTTTGGTAAGTTGGGTATCTAGCCCAAGCTCAAACTATGATGCATTTTTTCTACCACATGACTATTGAGGGTAATTTTTTGGAAGATCGATAGGTAATATGATGGGTTGAGTAGTATCTCCCCTATATCACTTATTGCTCGATATGGGATCGTAGATGTTTAGCTCCCCCATGAGATTTTGGGTTGAGATATGATCCCCAATATGGTTCCAAGTTGAGATGTGCTCCTTGATGATATGCTCTTTGATGATGATGTGGGTCATAGATTTAGCTCCCCTTTAATGTTTCTCAGGTGGTAGCATAAGGCTCCCTGCTAGCATAGATTTTGGGTGGTAGTAATGGCTTCCCGATGGACAGAGGATGGTATATTTAGCTCCCCTCCAATATCAAATTATTCTTCTTTTAGATTTGACAATGTTCAACATATGAGTAGG
Source organism: Pinus taeda (assembly GCA_000404065.3). Taxonomy (NCBI): domain Eukaryota; kingdom Viridiplantae; phylum Streptophyta; class Pinopsida; order Pinales; family Pinaceae; genus Pinus; species Pinus taeda. The sequence continues at coordinate 75,870 of APFE030271507.1, read as the reverse complement.
GACAATCAAGAGATAAACATGAATAAGCAAGAGATGAATCAAGATGAACAATGATGATACATGTGCTGATCTAAAGATGATCTGAGGTTGTCATTGATGTCAAACCAAGCAGCGCTAGGGGCTACCCTGATATTGCAAGGGAATTTTGACTTGACAACTTACTCTATTTTGAGTCAAGGATCTTCTATATGGATTCTACTCGTTGAGATGTTTCCATTGATATATGGCACGCTAAGTAATTCTTCACGGTTTGAGAGATATTCATGTTTGAAGTTAGTAACCCTAGTTAGTGGGCTAAAACCCTATGGGGTTGTGGCATGGCACTCATAATTGGTTTTGGTCATTGAATATTCAATAATTAATAATTTTTTAAGCTCCTAAAATCCCTCCAACATTCTCTATAGAAGCCCCTCTCAACTCTATAAAAAGAAATTTCATATATCCTCCAAAAGGACTAATCGTGGAATTTTCACTATAACTTCATTTATGTGAAGTCTTAGATTCTAAAATTAAAAGCCATTTGATTCACAATCCTGATGAACTTCATGACTGAATTTCAGATCTTGGTTCACTATATTTTTGGAGATATGATATGTGGAAGTTAGGGTTTTTGCAAGCTACCGAATTTCATCTCAAAGAAGTGACCTTGGGAAAATCATCATAACTCTCTCTCTGAGAAGAGAATTGGAATTATCTAAAACGTTTCGGATAGCGCATGGATTGTAGTTTTTTGTGTATCAATTTCAGATCCGAATGAGGAAACAATGACATGAGACACGTCGTACAAGTTCGCTCTACTGAACTAGTCCATAATTAGGTCATTGTGAGAGATTGGGCATAAATTTGCCTTGAAGAGTCTGAATCAGGTTAGACCCATGGCATTAGAAATAAGACTTAAGAGGGCTACTACAAGACTAAATATCACATATTGGGGATCTAAAATCACAAAGATACATCAGATTAAATATCGTGCTCCTAGAAGGCAAGAAAAAACTAGATCAAGTGCTGTCAAGGGATGCAAAGGACCAAACTTTCTAGGGCAGCAAAGAGCAAGGTGCAGAAAAATGATGCAACATAGGTAAGCTACAGGTAAGTATCTTCTATATATGTATGTTCAGCTCTTAATTGCATTAGGTTCTTTGTATTCTAATTTGTTGTTTTTTGTTTAGTACTGACATATGCTCTATAGGATGAGGTAAGTTTTTCTATTATCATGTCATGGGTATTTCCTTCTGTTGTGATAATTGGGAAATGAGGAAAGAAACAAAGATTTAGTTACACATAGACCAAGAAACATTCATAACTTACTTAAAAACTGAAACCAAACACACAAATAAAAACACAGAATTTCGTGGTAAAACCTTTACAAGGTGTCAAGGAAACATCCACGAGGCAAGGGATTGGAATCTCTATTAATTCAAAAATGATTCTCCACACTTACATTTCTTAGGCATTCACTAGTTTTATACAAGCCTCCTCTGTTACATAACTGTTGTTTTGGTATAAAACTAACTAGTAGTAACCAATACAATTATTACTCATATTTACATAATTTGTTGTCAAACTTCCAACACCTTGAAGATTTTTTGTAGGTATTATATATTCATCAAGAGAAGACTCAATGCATAATCTAATGTTCTGAAGAGTGAGAAAGAGTAGCATGACAAGAGCAGCAATCAAGGTGCATAACAGCAGCAATAAGTTCACCACATGTAGTCTTCTAGTGGGAAGCACTACATCCAATCATTGCAAACGTATCATTGTATAGAGTCATTGTAAAAGAATCTTTGTAAAAGTTGTACAAGTGTCTATCTGCCAAGATTTGAAGAGGAAGCGTCGGGAGGTCTAGTATCATCATTAGGTGGTTGAGTCATAGTTGGGGTTATGGTCTAGTGCGTCTTCTTCTTCTACATCATTCTATATCATTGTAAAGTGGACCATTTTCCCAAGTGCGGGAGTCCATTCTTCTTTTATTCTTCTATAGGGTGATAGGGTGGTGCTAGGGTGAGTTTTAGCTCATTGGGTGTTGGGGCATCCATTCAGTTGACTGAAGAATATTGGGCGTTGGAGCGTCCATCCAGTGGGAGCTGGAGAAGAATTATTTTCTAGATTCTAGGAAGTTGGAGCTTTCTTTTCAATTGGATTTGAAGATTAAAGAATTATTAGAAAAGTGTTCGGTGGTTTTTGACCCGGAGGGGGTTTTCCACCTAAACTTTTTGTGCCTCCTATGTTCTTTTATTTATTGTTGTTACTGCATAAACATTGATAATAATTGAAGATTAAATAATGCTATGAAAATATTTAAAAGTGTTAATTGCTAAGGAATACCGATTCACCCCCCCCCGCCCCCCCACCCTCCCTCCTCAGTATTTTCCAACAATTGGAATCAGAGCTTGGTTCCTTCAATAGCAATTTAACAATTGGAAGGAGATCATGGAGCATACCAAGAATGGTGTACCTCTATTGAATGAAAATAATTATGCACTCCGGAAAGGAAGAATGGAGGTCTATCTCTTGGCGCAAGGTTACGAAATATGGGACACTGTTCAAAATGGCTTTACACCAACCACGAATGAACAAGGTAAGAAGAATTTGGTAAATGATGTAAAAGCAAAGAATATTTTTATCAGTGGACTTATTGAATCTGCTTATCATAAGGTGTTGGGTTGTAAAGCCACCAAAAATGTATGGGGCAAGCTTGAGAATATATATGCAGGTGACTCAAATGTTAAAGAAGCAAATCTTCAAATCTACAGAGCAAAATTTGAGCAACTCAGAATGAAAGAAGATGACAACATTGCTGCATACTTCCGACACGTTAATGAAATAACCAACGCTCTGGAAGGATTGGGAGAGCCTGTTGACGAGAAGAATATTATACGAAAGATTCTTAAAACATTACCAGGAAGATTCAACCTAAAGGTATCTGTCATAGAATACAGTGCAAATCTGGACAAACTCAGCAAAGGGGAATTACATGGAGTTCTCATAGCATATGAAATGAGACTTGATGAAGAACAGGGCACTTCACATCTAGAAACTGCATTCGCTGCATCTAAGAAAACCAATAAGGACAAACAACCTTCAAAGGAAAAGACCTGCACCTACACTTGCAAGTGTGAAGAAAAGGGAGATGATGAAGAAGGTTTTTTAGATGGAGAATATGCTTACTTTATGAGAAAACTAAAAATTGGTAAGGGAAAATTCAAAGGTAAACTTCCATTGATATGTTTTGGTTGTGGTGAGGTTGGTCATTTCACAACAAAATGTCCGAACATAAGTGATGGAAACTTAAAAGGAAATAAAGGCTTTAAGAAATTCAACAAGCAAGGAAAGAAGAAAGGATTCAAAAGGAACTTTCTCTCTAAAGAAGATAGCTCATCATCTGATGAAGACAGTGACATTGAAGAAGAAGCCAATGAGAGAGTATTGTTTATGGCCAAGCACAATAAACAAGAGGTATCAAACAACAAAGAAGATGGCTTGACCATAGAAGAATTTTCTAAGGAGGCAATCAAGCTTATAAAAGAGCTCAAGGCTGAGAAAATCCGTTCAAATACGCTTGAATAACAAGTTCAAGGTCTCAAAATTGAAGTTGAAGAACGCAAATGTATTGAAGAGTCACTTCAAAATAAGTTGGAAGAAAAAAATCGAGAAAGGGAAGCATTAGAAGCTGAATTAGTCTCGCTGCATAAGGAAGTGAAGAAGGGAAAAATTGTCCAAAACTATGCCAACAGCTCAAGGGTGTTCAAAGAACTCATCAACAATCAACGATCTTACAACAACAAAACTGGCCTTGGTTACTATTATGCCCCTATACCAATAGGTGTCATATATCATGATTGACTTGGTTTAGCTTTGTAATATGTTCATACCTTTACTTGTTGCAAAGGTTTTCCATATTTGTAAAAAAAAATCAAAAAATTTAAAAAATGTAAAGAGGGTATACCCTAAAAGAAAAATCAAAAGGTTAAAAGAATAAAAGAGGTCAAAAAATGAAAGAAAATGAACCCCAACAAAAAGAAAAGGCCAGGAAAGCGTGCAAATCACCTATGCCACAATTCATGAATAGTCAAATAGTTTAAGCTTGGCTAGTTCATATTTTCAATTTCATGTTGTAGAAGTAGAGAATAAAGATCTGACCAAACAATGTAATCTTGACAGATAAGTAGATAGGTAGAATGAAAAAAGGAGCTCACAGTTTAATATGAGCTCTTGGATGTAATAAGTGTAGACTTAGATAGGCATCACCATGTAAAAGAAAAGAAAGTTTGATAAGGGTTTTCCAGTTTAAATGCACCCTAATAAAGAAGTGAAAATGTTAAGTTAAGAAGGTAGGGTAAGTAGATGATGGTTGCCGAATAATGTGTGGTGAATGATAATTTTAAATGCGTAAATCTTTTACTTTCATCACAAGGCAAAGGTATGTATCACATGGAAGGCACATCAAGCAAGAAAAGTAAAAAATAATTAAATTCCCTCCTCATTTCCCCTAAATTTTCACCAAATTCCCTAAGTGCCAAAGTATCTATTAAATTAGAGGGGCTTAGAGAATTTCTATGACTTTTGGAGGGATAGGACCCTTGGCCCAATAATTTATAATACTTTAAACACTTAAACCCCTTCATCAATATTCACCCCCCCTTTCATAAGTTATTCATTTCCCTTTATAAAAGTTTTTCCTAAGTAAAATCCTATTTTACTTAGGGAAATTAAAATATTTTCCATAAAAACCCTCATATATCATTAGCCTAAGGTATAAGTGTTGTATGATGAAATATATTTTAAGAAAACATTAGACTTAGCACTTTTTCCATTCATTTGGTCATATTAACTACTAATTTATGTTAATATATAGTTCCCCTATAAAGGTTACCCACTCCCGTATTATTATAACTATGTAAAAGACCCCAAATTCTTATATACCCCGCCCCTCGGTTAAATATAACCATAATAGAGTTAATAAATGGGATTAATTAGTTAAATCATAACTAATTAAGAACCCTAACCCCGCCATGTTAAATGAGGATTAATTAGTCACCAGGATTAATTAATAACTCAATAACTAATCTTGTCGCTCCTGATGTAATTAAAAACCTTTAATTATGGTGGGCCTGCCCTCCACTAACCTTCAGCCACCTCACCTCCCCGATAGCCGTCCGATCGGATCCCTTAGATCCGACGATTGTCATGCATATCGCACAACCCTCCGTGACTGGACGTTAGCACGCAATGGCAAGCGGTTTTCTGAACAGTGCCATCGCCACGCATCACTCATCGTATGGAATCATGCAGTCACGCCCAAATACCGCCTCCCCTCCATTAGCGGTGTGAAAAAAACCGCTTACCACCTTCCGCTACTGAAAAAATGTCAAATCATTTGCCCGCTAATGCCATCTATCCAAATCCCAAACCCGACAAAAGTTGACTTTGCATAAAAAACAGACTTAATCAGTTTTCCGTCCTTATTTCTGAAAAGCACATGCATGCAGCAACCTGAATGTCAAGGTCAAATAGTTCATACACCTAGCCATCAACCATCCTCAAAATTGCAGCCGACGCTGCTTCGAGTCTGCCATTCACACCCAGTGTACCTGCATTCCATTGCCCGTCCCTAAAAATAGGTATTTACCAATTCCCATCAATAAACCCTATAAATACTTGATTTCTCTGCAATTAATTGGAAAAAACCCAAATTCCACCATAATTAAGTTACTGCATTTAGAATTCAAGTTTCCTAGACCCTCTGTTTTCACCAATTTCACATAAAAACCCCAGTTTCCTATCTCAATCCATAAGAACCAGAATGGAAACCCCCATTGCCCTCAATGTAGCACCTATCACTACCCCTCACTGTGATTTAGATTATCTACCCCTCACAGATAAAGATTTTCAAATAAAAGACCTGAATACTGATAAAGACCACCTGAAAGTATTTTGCCAATGCCGAGACAATCACTTGAATGGCTATGATGCCATAGGACTTTGGGAATCAAATATCCCAATGTATTTTCTCCCCTCTATATGCATTTTCCTTGACATTATCCATCAGTGTCATGCCAACTATGATCCCAACCACAGAGCAGTAATGTTCCCCAATCAAGCTGTCCTCTTCACAATTACTGCAGACTCAATCAATGAGATGCTTCAGTTTCATCCCAGTCAAACCCTCACCCCCATTTCCCTTGGATATTTGCTAGAAAAATCATCTAAATTGACCCAGTCTAAACTCAGTTGCCTTTGTCATACTTTTGTGGATAAGGAGCATCAACCCAAAAATCCTCCTCCTTATTTGTTAGCTTTCTTCACAGAGACAAGAAAAACTATAGTTGATATGATAGCTACAGTCATGGGATTCAATACTAGTGAATATGTAGATGAATTAACCCTAGTTTTGATGTCCATCTTTACCCCTGGTAAGCCCCCTGCTGTCAAGTACAATTTTGCTACATTCATTGCTAAGAAATTCCATGACCAGTTCATGAGGCTAGAAAATGAGAAAGTATTCAAGTACTCAACATTCATATATCACCTCATCGTCTACTATCAGTCTGACAAGTTCCCATTTTCTGTCAATCAACTTGATACAAAGGGTAATCCCAGATCAGTCATTTTTTGGACTTCTATTTTCCACCATTCATTTGCTTGCCCTTATTTATACAATGAACTCGTTGACCAATTTGTCCACCTAGTGACCACCATGCTGACAGGAAATCCTCCTCCTAGGATCAGTGATGAAATCAAAAGAATCCTTCAGCTATCCAAATAGTACAAGGTAGGTGACTAGTACTTGTACCAAAATCACACAGAGATCAGGATATATGGTTGTGAGCTTCCTCCATTCAAGCTACCAAAATATGTTCCAATGAAGTTGTTTGCATTGGAATATTATAGACAAATGATAAACTCTGATCAAATTCACTTTACCAAGGCCAAGAAGAAAGCGCAACTAAGAATTAAGGAACACCTAGGTCCATCTGTCTGCAACAATAGAGAAGTAGGCAAAGCAGCAGAAGAAATCATAGAACACCTGAAATTAAGTAAAAGTTTTGGTTGGAGATATGACCCACATAGTTTCATTTGTGATAGGAGAATGAAAATTAGTTTATCACCCTATTTTCATCATAGAATCTATGAAATAGAGCAATGTGCTAATATGGATGAATGGAGGGAAGGAACTCTTGTTGAGATGGATAGTGATCAAGTCAATGTAGATAATGTGATGAAAGACGTAGAAAAGAGACTTGACCTGGACTCTTTTGAACAGGTACCAGTTGGTACTTCTTAGAAGCGAACACCAGGAACTAGTGCCTCTACAGCAGATACTTCTCAAAGGCACTCACAGGAAACTAGTGCACCCCTTGCAGAATCATCACAGGGAAAAGAAAAAGGAACCAATACTCCAGCATCAGGGCAATCAAACATGTCAAAGCAGCCTGATATCTCAGAAGAACAAGCCCCACCATAGTCCCATCCAACTCAGATTAATGTGGGAGACCCCCTAGTTTTGCAGACTCCTTTGAATGAGGAAAAGAGCTTAAAAAGAGACAGGGAAGTAGCTACCCCTGCTAGTGGTCCTTTAGACCAGCCTGGTCCTAAGAGGCACAGGATAAATCCTCATTCAGAAGAAGAATTTTTTGAAGAAAATACATGGAGTTTGAGGAAGGAAGGTGGAGACAGCCAGCATACATTCCCAGTAGGTGAGACACCTTTTAGTTCACAAAGACAGGAGCTAGAAAGACAACAAAGTGCCGAAGTTTCATCTTTCAGGTCTTCATCTAACAAGACTTTAGACATCAAAGAAAAAATCAAGGAAATAAAGGCCAACAATGAACAGCTAAAGGCCCAAGCTTACACTTAATATTTGAAGATGGCTTCTGCCAATCAAACTAGGTTGATGTCAGCTTATGACATCAAGGAAGGCAAAATTGTAGATGAGATTTTTAAAGCCTAAAGTACAACAGACTCAAACACTTGTAGACTACCTCAAAACTGATTTTGAGGTCTTAGCCAAGGACATTCACTCCATATATCAAATAGAATTGCATAATCAAACATGGGAAATGGTTTATTCAACATTGACAAGCAAGGCCATGATGGTACACATATTGGAGAATTCACTGAACAATACCACGACTCAATTGCAGTTGGAAAGAGTCTCTTCACAGGAAAAAGACAATAGAATCAAATCATTGGAGGATTTGATTACTAGATTGGGTCATAACGCAAAAGATGTCAAAGATGTAGAGGCCCTGATGAAAAAGAAAAATGAAGATATAGCTGCCCTGAGAAAGTAGCTGAAGTTGCCACCACTGATGCATCCACAAACTGCTGAAGTAATTGAAAAGAAGAATGAAGAAGAGCTTATGGACTTAGTCCTCAAGCTAAATGAACAATTAAGGGAGACAGAGCAGGAATTAGAGAAAACACTACAAGGCTGGCAGAGTGAGTTGACCTCTTAGCCTCAAAATGTAGTACCAATGGTCTCCACGGTAGTCCCTTCAACATTGGTAACATCTCTTGCACGAAATGTCCATTTGGTAACATCTGAGACTATTGAAGCAACAGGTACAGCACAGGTAGGAACTTCAGGTCAGAGCACAGAAGAGTTGATCAAGTCTATGGAGGAAATGAAATTCCAAGTTTTTGAATTGAAGAAGGTAAAGGAGAAATTCGTTACCTTGGAACAAAAGTATGATGTGTCAAAAATCAATTTCGCTGAAGAAGTGAGGAAAAATAAAGGCTTGGCTCAACAAGTAAAAACACTGGAAAAGGATCTCACATTTGAAAAGCCTTTAACAGATATTAGGAAAATTCTATGGACCAACATCACTCAATCAATCAATGATGTTTGGTCATCAATACAGATCATTTTTGAATAGATGGACTTAGTGAAAGTTGCTCTTCAAGAGATTCAGAAAACTAAGGAAGAGCTAGGAGGAAAGCCTGAAGAAGCTATCAAGCTAATAAAATTTCTGAACAGTAGAAATAGGCACCAATTGGAACAACTAAATACTGAGGATAGAACTGGAACTATCCTAGAAATCAAGAAAGTAATGACAAAAAGAACTCTAATACAGAACCTGGAAGGAAAATGTCAGAACATGCAAGAAGACATAAATGAATTTATGGAAAAGTTTGGTAATTTACAGAGTAAAGGACTTCCAAGTCCTTTAGTTATCAATGATAAGTTAATGAGATATGAGTATTATGTCGACAAATTGAATCAGTATGCAAATAACTGAGCTAGTTCATCTGCCAGTTCATCTGCACCTAAAGCATTACCCACAGGTAGATTTCTCTATGATAGTTTGGAGAACCCCTTTTATGTTGAGCATGAATTGAAACACTTGTTTCTTGTACAGCCAAATTTTGTAAAATACATAAAGGTTGATGAAATCTATAGAAAGCTAACAAGGACCAGGATACCAAGGGATGACAAGTGGACAGACATGACATACATTTTATGATTTACCTTGGTAAAAAGTAAATTGAAGAATTTACCATAATCAAGTTTGGTAAAAGAAGGTGAATGATGATAAAGCAGGTAAAGAGTATCAGAACAGGTTAAAGAGTATCAGTGAAAAGATGAAAACAATCATCCAACACAGAATTACAAGTAGGACAACGAGATGCACAATCATAGGGCCTGCCTCCATCTCATTCAACAAAAACAGGGACAGCAAGCCAGTAGTTCACTTTCATTTTCTATCTTCGAGACCATCTGTCTCTACTTTTATGTAAAATATATTTAGCATTCCTAGAATATATCTCTCTCAGTCAAGAGATATTTTGTTGTAAATTTTTGTATAATTACTTCCTCATTCGAAGGACTTAGGGTGGATTCTTAGACATTTCTGTAGACTCTTTATTTTGGAATAGAAGTGCTATTGAACAACTATTTTATGGTTGGTTGGAAGAAGTAATAAATCAAAGGACTTTTATAGGATTCATGTGTCAAACGTTGGAGAAATAAGCATTCTATATCTTATGTTTTTACTATTCTCTGGTTTAATATTTCACATGTGTTTCATATCTGAACGATAAACGAAAAAGTATATTTCAGAAAGTGTTGTACTGCATTATGTCTTTAAAATCATTTATGTTCTTTATGTTTTCTTCTAAGCTATCATAGGTAGGGAATTCTTAATTGCTCCTTTCTTCTTAGTTTATCATAGTGGCCATTTAATAAGAAATTCTTAATTGCTTTTTCTTAATGATCACCCACTTTCCCTCATCTTAAAACTTTGTTGAAGGATTCTTAATTGCTCTTCCTCCCTTTCAAGATCACTTCACCCTTTCAAGTTACCATTTTTCTCTTGTTTAGCTATCTTTCCATGTGAAGCCCTCCTTTGTTGAATCAACCTGATCCAGTTAAGCCATCTTCAATTACTCCATATCCCAATAGTCTGAAATACTCTATTCTATCTATCTGCTCCTGAATTTCACCACCAAACAAAATCAAAATCCCCCAAGCTTTCATAACTAGCCTAATATCCCATAAAATAAAGCTAAATCTTAAAGAGAGATCCCTCTCTAAGTACAAATTGGCTAGATTCTGTACTTAAAAGTTGGTTTGTGGTTACCTCAGACCCATTTCCTTCTTTTGACAACTTCAAGGAAAATCTGAGTGATAACATAGTGGCGACTCCACTGGGGAAGACAATTCCTCAGTCAAAATAAATCTTTAAGAAAGTTTAAAACCCTAAATCTAAAGCATCTTAAAGAAATCATAGAAGTTGTTTGTTTGATATCAGTTAAGAAAACCAAAACAAAACCCAAAAACCTGGCTTCAAAAAGGACTCGTTACACTAGAGCTAATCCTGATCCCAATCCACGACAAGTGTTTGAGAACCCCAATCTGATCCCCAGAATTCTTAGGAGACAAGAAAGTTTTGTTAGTCCTCGACCCACCTTCAGATCATCATCCTATCCTGTTAGGTGGATTTATCTCGAAGACCAACCCTTTGACGAATACTTTGAAACCTCTTTCTTTAGAACTTCATCCGATTCTAAATTAGTTGACCTAGTCCAAGACCCAAAGTTCATTCGAGAATTATAGCTCCAAGCAGCTAATTTATCATTTGATAGATATTTTCAGAACTCACCACAATTTGATCTTACCACTGAAGGAACACCTAATCCCTTTGTAATCACTACTATTTCTGCAAGCTCATCATCATTTCCTCATACATCTCAACCTCAAACCACTCCACATCAGACCATCCCCTCTAGCTCTCCATCCACAACTCAAACACCCACTGTTATCCCAACCCCAGCTGTTGTTTCACCATTACCTACAACAATGGCAAACATATATGCCCCTCTGGTACTACCAGCAAACTTAGGTGCCATGCCCCAGGATTACCAAAGTAAGGTTACTACTTTTGATGGCACTGGTACCTATAAAACCCAACATCACACCAAGAAGATGACTGATTATTTTGAAATTTATGAAATAGATACTGATGATGTGAAAATGAGAATATTTGTTCAAAGTTTATCTGGGGAAGTAAGATCCTGGTTAAGAGCTTTAGCAACAAATAGTATAGACAGCCTAGCAACTCTTTATGGATAATTCCTGAACCAATGGGAGAAAAAGAAAGACCCCCTTCAAATTCTATTTGAATACGAAAACCTAAAGAGAGGAACACAAGAAACTGTACAGGATTATTGCACTAGATTCAACAATGTGTATAATGCCATCCCTCAAAATCTTAGACCCCCACCTAGTTTAGCCTTAATCAAATTCCTAGATGGATTTGATTCTGATATGGCTTTCCAACTGAGAGAACGAGCCCCTCCTACTTTGGAAGATATGCAAAGCATAGCAGTCAGTGTTGAAGCCAACCTGATATATAAAAGAGCCAGGGCTAGGAGTGAAAGGAAGATACAATTAAAGGAAGAAAGCTCACCCTTTGAACAAAAACTAGATGCCATAATTAAAGGGATGGAGACAAAGTGGAGATAATTGAAAGGAAAGCTCCTTGGGATGGTCAGCAAACCAACACAGGAAGAAATCCTAATTTCAGGAAAAGCCAAAATCCGAACACTGGGAAGAATGGTCCTGACCAAGACATTAGACCCCCTTTCCAGGAGAATTATGCAGAAGCTTCCAACATTGAAGAACTAGAAGAAGATACTCAAATTAATCTGATGGGACTTGGTAATGAAGGAGAATATTTCTTGACCCAAGAAGATCAAGAGGCACACATACTTAAACAGTTTCAAAATCAATCAGAGGAATCATTTGACATTAGGGAAGGATATGAAACAACCATATTTGAGGTGCACAAGCAATACAATCTAATAAGTAGGAGAATCGATGTCCCTGAAGAAAATAAGCAAAAGGTTCCAAATCAGCCCAAAAAAGGTAAGATAGTCACCACACCTATACAGATTCTTTCTAGATCAAAAATTAATCCTTCTAACCCCATAATTGAAGATGTCTCTGATAATCAACCAAACAATATACAACCTTCCACTCCCCGTTCTTCTAAAGGAACTATGGAAGAACCTCCAGAGGTTGAATTAGGAGAATCAACAAATCATAATTCCACTCCTAAAAAGGAAAAAAACATAGAAAACACAGAAAATAGAGAGAATACTGTTGTTCGAAATCCAATAGCCCAAATAGAAAAACCCTTTAATCTGGAAACTGAAGTAGGTAAGCTAAAAATTGTTGTCCCATTATATGATTAACTAAACATGATGCCTACCAAACTCAAATCAATAGATCACTGAAAATTACTGGAACTGAAGACTTAGTTAATCTTTTTGATTACCAGTTTGAATTAATCTTTGGCCCAGAAGTGAATGGAAAACCATTGGAAGTGATCTGAAAATCACTCTTGAGTGATCTCCGTTAAATAATTATTGAATGAAGGTATTACAAACTCATGTGCTAGTCTGTGTCTATGTTATTTTAGGCAAGGGATCGATCAGATTGCAAAATACACAGACACTGGAAAATGGAAAACAACAAGAGAAACACCGTAAGAAAATACAAGAACACAACAACTAATAAGGTGTTCACCCTATCCTTCAAGGCTACATCTCTGGTCCAGCTTTCAATGCTCGGTAATCAATGCACATTCTCCATGAGCCATCTTTCTTTCTCACCAAAAATATTGGTGACCCACATGGTGATGTGCTAGGTTTGATGAACCCTTTTTGAGCAACTCCTACACCTGCTTCTTGATTTCAGCATTCTCTAAAGCGGACAACCTGTACATTTCAATATTAGGCAATGGAGCATCTTGTTGCAAAATAATATCATGCACTATTTCCTTTTTGGGTGGCAGACCTTTAGGTTCTTGAAACAAGATATCATACTTTGAAACAACCTTTTCTAAATCAACTTGCTGTTTAGCATTACAACCCTCAAATACATTGGTTTTATCAGGTTTCTTTTCCTTTACAACCATCAATAAGAATTGTTTGCATGAATTTATCATTCATTGCATCTACCCTAAGTTTATGAGAGTATAATTATTCTTGAGCTTATGAGCTCTTACAAAGTATTCGATTCCATCTTTAACAAGTAGATACTTGTTCTCAACTCTATAGAAAATATCTTTTCTATCATATAAGTAAGGACTTACTAAAACAATTCCACATATATCTAAAGGAATTATGTCTAACTCAACCTCATCTACAAATGCTGACCCAAAAGAAAACTTGAGTTTGCATTGTCTAGTCACTTGTAGTTGTGCTTTATTATTCAACCATCCTAATGGGTATGGTTTCTTGTGAGGTGTAGTTACTAATCCCAACTTCTTTATAATTGCTTCGGAAATTAAATTTACTTGTGAGCCATTATCAAACAAAGTATCAATCTTTTGATGTTTGGAAATAACTCGAATATGGAAAAGCTCATGTCATTTTCTCTCATTTTCTTCATCAATAGTAGATTGTGTAGAATTGCTAGAAGATTCTTCAGAATTCTTACCTCTTATACCTGTGGCTACAATGGTTGTTTCATCTCCTGACTCTGACCCCAAATATTTCTGAATAGCTGCAACAATCTTCTTCTTCTTGCCCTCAAACTTCTTAGCTCTGGATGCAGAATCCAACAGTGCTCATCATCATGCCCATCCTTTTTACAGTGAGTGCATGAAGCCTTGCTCTTCTATGCAATGTTAGCCTTCATTGCTTTCCATTTCTGCTTTATTTTCTCTTTATCCTTGCTTGCAGTGGGTTGGAATGGTCCCCCAACTTCTGGACTTCCATTCTTTCCTATAACTTCTAGATGAGTAGCTTGTACAGATACCTCATCTATACTAGTGAGATTAAACATGAGGATGGTATGTCTCATGTAGCTGTGTAGACCACCAATGTACTTCAAAAAAGTCTCTAGTGAGTCTAATGACATTCCTAGAATCAATGCTCTCTTCCTAAATTCTTGAGTGTACCCTTGCACACTTTTCCCTTTCAACTGTCGAAGAGTTTGCCAACTCATCATGGCTTGCTGCATGTAGGCCAATAGATAGAACTTCTTTTTGATTGTAGAAACAAATTCACTCCAGACAGAGATAGTCTTACCATGTCTTTTCATGTCAACTTGGGTCCTGCCTTCCCACCAAGCCAAGGCAGTGCCTCCAAGGTGTAGGCTTGCCAGCTAAATCTTGCTCTTGTCTGAATCGATATTCTGCACTCTGCAATAAACATCAATTTGTCTAATCCAATTGTCCAGTTTTTTTGCATTTAACTCTCCATCATATATAGGTAGATCAAATTTAACATCCAGTTTGATCAAAGATGCTTTCCTTTTGTGTTCAGGGCTGTTAGGAGGTGTGAAAAAGCTTTCCTCTTTCCCTTTTCCTTTTGAGTGGTCATGGAAGTGAGACTCATCTTCTCCTTTGTCTTGTTTAGAGCCTGATGAATCTTCACCCTTGTGTTTTCTAAAGTACCCATACATTTCTTCTACCATGGAATTTATGGGTAGGAAAATATCTATGAATTGAGGGTTTGGCCCCATAGAACCTTCCTCTGACATTTTCTTCCAAGGATAGACTCTCCCAATTTCAGGAATAGTTTCCACCAACTCTCATTCTCCAAATTTGAGCTTTGATCTAGTTAGCATTCAATAGCTAAACAAACACAAGCTTGTCTAACCTTAACAGCCTAGAGCTTTGATACCACTTGATCTGAAAATCACTTATGAGTGATCTTAGTGAAATAATTATTGAATGAAGGTATTACAGACTCATGTGCTAGTGTGTGTCTATGTTATTTTAGGTAACAGATCGATCAAATTGCAAAATACACAGACACTGGAAAATGGAAAACAACAAGAGAAACACAATAAGCAAATACAAGAACACAAAATTTAATAAGGAGTTCACCCTATCCTCTAGGGCTACGTCTCTGGTCCAGCTTTCAGTGGTGGCCTTCTTTTGTTTTGTCTTTAAAGCAGAGATTTACAATGAGGAGCTCAATTAGAGTCTCCTGAAATAGATGGTGCTTGGTAGGGTGGTTCTTGGATTCCCCAAGCCACTAGAGTGCACAAACTCTTTCCCTTTTCAAGTCTTGACGTCTCTAGTCTTTAATGGGATGAGCCGAATGTGGTGCTTAATTCTTGACAGATCCTCTTAGGGATTGCTTGAACCTCTCAAGCTTTCTATCTGCTCGATGCTGCCTTAGGTCAGCTTGGCTCTCTGTTTTCTACTTCTTGCTTCACTATCTTTTCTTCACTCTTGCTCTCTCTGTCTTCGTCTGGTTTTCTTGTGTTCTGTTCTCCATCTATTCATGGCTTAAAGCCAATATTTCCTTGACTACTCGCTTGCTCTTTCACCCCTTTGGATTGCCTGCTGCTGTTCGCTTCGAGTTCCCTACCTCTGCATCATCATCAACGTCCACAGCGAAGTGGTCATTTGTCCTCTCACGAACTACGCCAGCTCTTTCCTCAACGGTTTGATTTTTCGGTTACATTGTGGAATGACTCATCTGCCAACTCAGCAGTCAAATTGGACTTCAAACTCTTATGTGTCGCAGCTTAATCCCCTGTCAAATCTGGTTCCTCCATCGGGCGCAATCTCCGCTATCAGATCTGGATCTCCTAGATCCTACGATGTTCACTCATTTCGTGGGGTTGACTTGCTCAACCGTTAGAACGCAATGAGAGGTGGTTTTCTCCCTCATCCACCTAACATGAGTCGTGCGATGAATGGAATCGCTCGTTTTCTGCCAAATTCGCTTACCGCCCAAGGGTGCCCCTGATATACTGCCGGTTTTGGAGTGCGAGACCCGCCTTTCGCCGTAGCACTTTCCCCATAGTTTCCCGGCTTCCCATGCGACTAAGCGCTCTAGGGATTTTCCTTCTTGAGGGGGTTTTCCCAGCTAAGCGCTAATCACGCATCAAAAATGGCATCCATTTCCCGATCCGGGCTTCTCAAGTGATAGTTTTGCCTCCTGCGCGGTCTCCATGGGCCTTGGTCAGCGTGCTTTGACCGAGGTCCTCGTCATTCCTTGTTGGCTGCAAACTACCACTGTCTAGATGTCTTCCTGATTGCTCTTGTTCATAAATTTGAAGTTTGTCCTGTTTTGATACAGTCATGGCTCTCTAATAATTTTCATGGATCCAATTCGGATCAGGAAGGAGGAATTCCTCCCTTCTATGTAAGCTTAAACATACATGATAAGATTCATCACAATGCCATGTTTGACTCTAGAGCATATCACAATCTCATGCCCAAGTCTATAATGGAAAAGCTAGACCTATACATCACTAGACCATACAAAGATTTGTTTTCTTTTGATTCTAGTTAGGTGAGATGTTTAGGATTGATAAAAGACTTATGTGCCTCATTGGTTCAATACCCTGCAAAACCAATTTTAATGGATATAGTGGTAGCAGATATACAACCTAAATATGGTATGCTATTATCCAGATCCTTGGGTGCTAAGCTTCAGGGATCTCTTCAATTGGATATGTCATATGCTACTATATCGGTTTTTGGACAACCAAAGAAACTGTACAGAGAAACATTGATGAAATATGTAGTAAGTAATCAGGAAAGACCCCAAAATTTCCCCATCTACTCAGTACACTCTGATGGACTCATTCATTCTCTACAATGCAGAAACCAATCCTTCCAACACTTTAGAAGTTTTAGCAGTAGAACCAAAAGAAATTAAAAAAGAAAAATCAAATTTTCATATTTAGGAAATATCAGATAACAAAGAAAAATCAGATGAGAACGAAAAACTAGATCCCACTGTTAAACAAGTTTCTACTACCCCAGACACCAATTATGAGCATGAAATTCTTTGGCATTTAGAATTTGATGGCTCAGTCAATAAACTAGGGGCAGAAGCAGGAGTTTGGATGTAAAATTTAGAAAAAGATCACACTGAAGGCCATGCCTACAGATTAAATTTTAAGTGCACCAATAACATAGCGGAATATGAGGCTCTCTTGTTGGGTCTTAAACTTGTCAAAAGATTAGGAGCAATCAGAGTGTCTGTCATAGGAGATTTAGAATTGATAATCAAACAGATTAAAGGAACTTATTCAACTAGGGATCTTAGGCTAGGATATTATAGAGGAACATTCATAGAAATTCTCAATACTTTTTTGGAAACTCAGCTTGCAACTATTCCTAGAAAACACAACATGCAAGCCCACAACGTGGCCATGTTTGCCAGCACCTGCAAATTACCTTTTGAACCTAATCATCAGTATACTGCTGAGATTAGGCACAGACAAGCCATCCCTGATAATCTGAAGAACTGGTAGGTTTTTGATAGTGATGAGCAGATCAATAACTTTTTAACTTTAGATCAAGAGTTTTCTAACAGCTACATAGATGTTGATACAGTAATTAGATCTAATCAAATAGATGAGGTAGAAACAAACATTTTCGAGCAAAGTTCAATAAATATGCTTCATCCCACAAAATTCACACAAAAAGAAGTTCAAGATCTGAAATAAATGGACCTAGATGAGATAATTGAAGAAGAAACAAAGGTTATCAACCTAAAAGACAATCATCTGCCCAAAGGATTGACTCCTCTAGAAGATCTGTTTGATTCCAATGACATTCCTAAGAAACTTAAAATGGAACCACTAAAAGCAAATACTGAATAATACAATTTAGGTACATAGGACAATCCAAAAATGATAAAATTGTCAAAATATTTACCTCCTCATCAGAAGCTAAAGTATATTGAATTTATGAGGGAATTCCAGGATGTCTTTGCCTGGAGTTACAAAGATTTGAAATCCTATGACACCTCTATTATTTAGCATACCATACCTCTGAAATAAAATCAAAAGCCCTTCAAACAAAAACTCAGAAGAATCAACCTTGTATTATTACCATTGATTGAAAAATAAATTAAACGCATGTATGAAGCAGGGATTATTGCCCCTATCAGATTTTTAGAGTGGGTGTCTAACTTGGTGCCTACTAGGAAAAAATCTGGGGAAATAAGGTTATGTGTTGATTTGAGAAATGTGAATAAGGTCTCTCTTAAAGATAACTATCCTTTACCCAAAGTGGATCATATTTTGCAAAGGATAGTGGGTTCTTCTATAATTTCACTTTTAGATGGGTTTTCAGGATATAACCAAATCTTGTTTCATCTTGATGACCAAGAGAAAACTGCTTTTACAACACCATGGGGCACTTTTATGTACATCAAAATGCCATTTGGACTAAAAAATGCAAGAGCAACCTCCCAAAGGGCAATGGACATTGCCTTTGCCAGAGAAATTCATGATTTTCTTGTTATATATCTGGATGATCTAACTGTTTTTTCTAAATCAGATCAAGAGCATTTGGACCATCTCAAGCAAGTCTTTTTAAAATGCAGAAAATATGGCATTTCTTTAAACCTAAAGAAGTCCTTGTTCAGTCTAGAGGAAGGTAAACTTTTAGGTCACATCATTTTCAAAGATGGCATTTGAATTGACCCTTCCAGGATCGAAACTATTCTACAGATACCTCATCCAAGAAGTATTAAAGAACTTCAAGCTTTCCCAGGGAAGATAATTTTTTTAAGAAGATTCATTTCTAACTTAGCAGGACTCATTAGATTACTGAATAACATGCTAAAAAAGGATTCAAGTATTAAATGAATAGTAGAGGCCAAGCAATCATTTAAAGAAATCAAAATGGTCTTAACCAGAACACCGGTCCTCACTAGTCCACAATTTGATAGAGACTTCATCATTTTTTCTCTTGCATCAGAACACACCATAACCGCAATTTTATTACAAAAGGATGATCAAGGATGTGAAAAAACTATAGCCTTAGTAAAGCACTCAAAGATGCATCATTAAAATACAAAATAATGGAAAAACAAGCTTTTGCACTGGTAAAAGCCATTAAAGACTTCAGAGTTTATATATTATACTCTTATGTGCTTAATGCAGTTGTCAAAGACATCCTAACTTAGGATGGACTTGATGGAAAAAGAGGTAAATGGATAGCTACCATCTTAGAGTATGATATATAGATAAAACCTACAAAAATAATAAAAGGTTAGGGATTGGCTAAACTCATGGTAGAAACTAATTGTCAAGCCCTAGACATAAATGAACTGGATAACGAACAGGAGATGACAACTACACAAATCAACCAGGCCTTTTCAGACTCACCTTGGTATGCCGATGTAATTTATGTTTTACAAAACCTGCAGGCTCCTCCAGGATTATCCAGAACCAAGAATAGGTTTTTAAAAATGAAAGCTCCAAAGTTTTGTATCTTAGATAATACTTTTTTTTGGAAAAATCATGAAGGAATTTTATTAAATTGTTTATTAAAAGATGAAGCTGACAAGGCTCTCCAAGAATTTCATGCAGGAGACTATGGTGGACACCTTTATTGGAAATCAACTATAGATAAAATCCTAAGGGCTGGATTCTATTGGCTAACCTTGTTTGTAGATGTGAAGAAATTTATAACTTCTTGCCATAAATGTCAAATTTTTGAAGGCAAGAGAAAGTTGTTACCTTTACCCCTAAAACCCATTTCCACCGAGAAACCTTTTCAACAATGGGGTCTTGACTTCATTGGAGAAATCCATCCACCCTCTTCAGGCCAACACAAATGGATACTCACTGCCACTGACTATTTTACTAAATGGATAGAGGCCATCCCCTCTAGACAGGCCAATGACACAGTGATCATAGGTTTCCTAGAGACCAATATATTGTCTAGATTTGGTTGCCCCACTAAAATCATTACTGATAATGTTGCAGCTTTCAAGTCAAAGAAAATGATTAGTTTCTGTAACAAGTATCATATTACACTGGGCCATTCCACAGCTTAATACCCTCAAGGGAATGGACTGGCCAAATCTTCCAACAAGAGTCTGATTAATATTATCAAAAAACTGTTCGATGAAAACAAGAAAACTTGGAACAAAAAACTGATAAATGCTTTGTGGGCAAACATGCTTACAACCAAAAAATCCATTGGAACCAGTCCTTATGAGTTAGTATATGGCATGGAGGCTGTATTTCCTTCATCACTAGGAGTTCCTGTCATAAAAATACTCCAAGAATCTCAAGTGGAACCTAATGATATTCAAAGAAGGATAAACAAAACTATCAATTTATAGCAGACTAGGGAGGAGGTGTACCAAAGATCCCAAGTGTGCAGGAGAAGCTTAAGAAGATATTTGACAGAAGAACCAAGGCAGAAGATTTCTACCTTGGAGATAAAGTGTTAAGATGGGATTCCATAAGAGAGGATAAAGGGAAACATGGGAAGTTTAACTTCCTATGAAAGGACCATACATCATCTATGCTTTCAAAGGAGACAATGCATACTTTCTTAAAGAGTTAGATGGCACAGAAGCAGAAGGACTAGTCAATGGTTGGATGTTAAAGCATTACTTTGATCCTACTTACTAATGTTACCATATTCTTCACTGTACATATTATATCCTTTGTAATGTCATAATGTTGATTAGATAGTGAGATTGTGGAGTTGAAGCCCGAAGAGAAGGCCCTAAGCTTCAGAAGTATCATTGGCATACATACAATAAAGCAGCAAGCAAAAGATGATTGCATAGCATAGTGAAAGTCATTAAGAGGCCACTGATCCACTGTTATTGACTTTCCACCACGGAAAGCCATCCCCAAGTGAAGCCACTGTTATGCCCCTATACCAATAGGTGTCATATATCATGATTGACTTGGTTTAGCTTTGTAATATGTTCATACCTTTACTTGTTGCAAAGAATTTCCATATTTGTAAAAAAAAATCAAAAAATTTAAAAAATGTAAAGAGGGTATACCCTAAAAGAAAAATCAAAGGGTTAAAAGAATAAAAGAGGTCAAAAAATGAAAGAAAATGAACCCCAACAAAAAGAAAAGGCCAAGAAAGTGTGCAAATCACATATGCCACAATTCATGAATAGTCAAATAGTTTAAGCTTGGCTAGTTCATATTTTCAATTTCATGTTGTAGAAGTAGAGAATAAAGATATGATCAAAGAATGTAATCTTAGCAGATAAGTAGATAGGTAGAGTGAAAAAAGGAGCTCAACAGTTTAATCTGAGCCCTTGGATGTAATAAGTGTAGACTTAGATAAGCATCACCATGTAAAATAAAAGAAAGTTTGATAAGGGTTTTCCAGTCTAAATCCACCCTAATAAAGAAGTGAAAATGCTAGGTTAAGTAGGTAGGGTAAGTAGATGATGGTTGCAGAATACTGTGTGGTGAATGATAATTCTAAATGGGTAAGTCTTTACTTTCACTACAAGGTAAAGGCATGTATCACATGGAAGGCACATCCAGCAAGAAAAGTAAAAAATAATTAACTTCCCTCCTCATTTCCCCTAAATTTTCACTAATTTCTCCTAAGTGCCAAGGTATTTATCAAATTAGAAGGGATCAAAGCATTTCTCTAACTTCTAGAGGGATCGGACTCTCGGCCCAATAATTTATAATACCTTAAACACTTAAACCCCTCCATCAATATTCACCCCCCCCCCCCCCTTTCATAAGTTATCATTTCCTTTATAAAAGTTTTTCCTAAGTAAAATCCTATTTTACTTAGGGAAATTAAAATATTTTCCATAAAAACCCTCATATATCAATAGCCTAAGGTATAAGTGTTGTATGATGAAATATATTTTTAGAAAACATTAGACTTAGCACTTTTTCCATTCATTTGGTCATATTAACTACTAATTTATGTTAATATATAGTTCCCCTATAAAGGTTACCCACTCCCGTATTATTATAACTATGTAAAAGACCCCAAATTCTTATATACCCCACCCCTCGGTTAAATATAACCATAATAGAGTTAATAAATGGGATTAATTAGTTAAACAATAACTAATTAAGAACCCCGACCCCGCCATGTTAAATGAGGATTAATTAGTCACCAAGATTAATTAATAACTCAACAACCAATTCCATCGCTCCTGATGTAATTAAAAACCTTTAATTATGTTGGGCCCGCCCTCCATTAACCTTCTACCACTTCACCTCCCCGATAGCCGTCCGATCGGATTCCTCAAATCTGATGGTTGTCGCGCATATCACACAGCCCTCCACGACCGAACTTTAGCACGCGATGGCGAGCAGTGTTCTGAATAGTGTCATTTCCACGCGTCACTAATTGTATGGAATCGCGTGGTCGCGCCCAAATATGGCCTCCCCTCCATTAGCGATGCAATAAAAACCACTTACCACCTCCCGCTACCAACAAAATGTCAAATCATTTGCCTGCTAATGTCATCTGTCCAAATCCTGAACCTGCCAAAAGTTGACTTTGCATAAAAGACAGACTTAATCAGTTTTTCGTCCTTGTTTCTGAAAAGCACATGCATGTAGTAACCTGAACATCAAGGTCAACCAGTTCATACACCCAGCCATCAACCATCCTCAAAATTGTAGTCGACACTGCTCTGAGTCCGTCATTCACACCTAGTGTACCTGCATTCCATTGCCCGTCCCTAAAAATAGGTATTTACCAATTCTCATCAAGAAATCCTGTAAATACTTGCTTTCTCTGTAATTAATTGGAAAAACCCCAAATTCCACCATAATTTAGTTACTGCATTTAGAGTTCAAGTTCCCCAAACCCTCTATTTTCACCAATTTCACATAAAAACCCCAGTTTCCTATCTGAATCCATAAGAACTAGAATGGAAACCCCCATTGCCCTCAATGTAGAACCTATCACTACCTCTCACCATGGTTTAGATTATCTGCCCCTCGCAAATAAAGATTTTCAAATAAAAGACCTGAATACTGATAAAGACCACCTGAAAGTATTTTTCCAATGTCGGAACAATCACTTGAATTGCTATGATGCCATAGGACTTTGGGAATCAAATCTCCCAATGTATTTTCTCCCCTCTGTATGTGTTTTCCCTGACATTATCCATCAGTGTCCTGCCAACTATGATCCCAACCACAGAGAAATAATGTCCCCCAATCAAACTGTCCTCTTCATAATTACTACAGACTCAATCAATGAGATGCTTCAGTTTCATCCTAGTCAAACCCTCACCCCCATTTCCCTTGGAGATTTGCTAGAAAAATCATCTAAATTGACCAAGTCTGAACTCAGTCGCCTTTGTCAGACTTTTGTGGATAAGGAGCATCAACCCAAAAATATTCCTCCTTATTTGTCAGCTTTCTTCATAGAGACAAGCAAAACTATAGTTGATATGATAGTTGCAGTCATAGGATTAATACTAGTGAAAATATAGATGAATTAACTCTAGTTTTGATGTCCATCTTTACCCCTGGTGAGCCCCCTGCTGTCAAGTACAATTATGCTGCATTCATTGCTGAGAAAATCCATGACCTGAGGCTGGAAAATGAGAAAGTATTCATGTACTTAACATTCATATATCACCTCATCCTCTACTATCAGTCTGACAAGTTCCCATTTTCTGTGAATAAACTTGATACAAAGGGTAATCCCAGATCAATTATTTTTTGGACTTCTATTTTCCACCATTCATTTGCTTGCCCTTATTCATACAATGAATTCATTGACCAGTTTGTCCACCCAGTGACCACCATGATGATAGGAAATCCTCCTCCTAGGATCAATGATGAAATCAAAAGAATCCTTCAGTTATCCAAACAGTACAAGGTAGGTGACTGGTACTTTTACCATAATCACACAGAGATCAGTATATATGGTTGTGAGCTTCCTCCATTCAAGCTACCAAAATATGTTCCAATGAGGTTGTTTGCATTGGAATATTATAGACAAATGATAAACTCTGATTAGATTCACTTTACCAAGGCCAAGAAGAAATAACAATTGAGAATTAAGGATCACCTAGGTCCATTTGTCTGCAACAATAGAGAAGCAGGAAAAGCAGCAAAAGAAATCCTAGAACACTTAAAATTAAGTAAAAGTTTTGGTTGGAGATATGACCCACATAGTTTCATTTGTGATAGGAGAATGAAAAATAGTTTATCACCCTATTTTTATCACAAAATCCCTGAAATAGAGCAATATGCTAATATGGATGAATGGAGGGAAGGAACTCTTGTTGAGATGGATAGTGATCAGGTCAATGTAGATAATGTAATGAAAGACCTAGAAAAGAGACTTGACCTGGACTCCTTTAAACAGGTACCAGTTGGGACTTCTCAGAAGCCAACACCAGTAACTAGTGCCTCTACAAAAGATACTTCTCAAAGGCACTCACAGGAAACTAGTGCACCCCTTGTAGAATCATCACAGGGAAAAGAACAAGGAACTAGTACTCCAACATCAGGGTAATCAAACATGTCAAAGTAGCTTGAAATTTCAGAAGAACAGGCCCCACCACAGTCCCATCCAACTCAGATTCATATGGGAGACCCCCTAGTTTTGTAGACTCCTCTGAATAAGGAAAAGAGTTTAAAAAGAGACAGGGAAGTAGGTACCCCTGCCAATGGTCCTTCAGATCAGCCTGGTGCTAAGAGGCATAGGCTAAATCAACATTTAGAAGAATAATGTTTTGAAGAAAATGTAGGGATTTTGAGGAAAAAAGGTGGAGAGAGTCAGCATACATTCCCAATAGGTGGGACACCTTCTAGTTTACAAAGACAGGAGCTGGAAAGATAAAAAAGTGCCGAAGTTTCATCCTTCAGGTCTTCACCTAACAAGACCTTAGACATCAAAGAAAAATTCAAGGAAATAAAGGCCAAAAATGAACAGCTAAAGGCCCAAGATTACACTCAATATTTGAAGATGGCTCCTACCAATCAAACTAGGTTGATGTTAGCTTATGACATCAAGGAAGGCAAAATGCAGATGAGATTTTTAAAGCCTAAAGTACAACAGCCCCAAACTCTTGCAAACTACCTCAAAACTGATTTTGAGGTCTTGGCCAAGGACATTCACCCCATAGATCAAATATAATTGCACAGGGGAACTGGTTTATTCAACATTGACAAGAAAGGCCATGATGGCACACAGGTTGGAGAATTGACTGAACAATACCATGGCTGAATTGTAGTTGGAAAGATCCTCCTCACAGGCAAAAGACAATAGAATCAAATCTTTAGAGGATTTGATTATTGGATTGGGTCATAACCCAAAAGATGTCAAAGCTGTAGAGGCACTGATAAAAAAGAAAACTGAAGATATAGCTTCCCTAAGAAAGCAGCTAAAGTTGCCACCACTGATGCATCCAAAAATTGCTGAAGTAATTGAAAAGAAGAATGAAGAAGAGCTTATGGACTTAGTCCTCAAGCTAAATGAATAGTTAAGGGAGACATAGCAGGGATTATAGAAAACACTACAAGGCAAGGAGAGTGAGTTGACCTCTCGGCCTCAAAATGTAGTACTAGTTGTCTCCATGACAGTCCCTTCAACATTGGCAACAACTCTTGCACCAAATGTCCCTTTGGTAATAGCTGAGACTATTGAAGCAATAGGTACAACATAGGCAGGAACTTCAGGTCAGAGCACAAAAGAGTTGATCAAATCTATAGAGGAAATGAAACTCCAAGTTTCTGATTGTAGAAGGTAAAGGAGAAATTTGTTACCTTGGAACAAAAGTATGATGTGTCAAAGATCAATTTTGCTGAAGAAGTGAGGAAAAATAAAGGCTTGGCTCAATAACTAAAAACATTGGAAAATGATGTCACATTTGAAAAGCCTTTAATAGATATTAGGAAAATTCTATGGACCAACATCACTCACTCAATTAATGATGTTTGGTCATCAATACAGATCATTTATGAACAGATTGACTTAGTCAAAGTTGCTCTTCAAGAGATTCAGAAAATTAAGGAAGAGCTGGGAGGAAAGCTTGAAGAAGCTATCAAGCTAATAAAATTTCTGAAAAACAGAAATAGGCACCAATTGGAACAATTGAATATTGAGGATAAAACTGGAACTATCATAGAAATCAAGAAAGTATTGACAAAAAGAACTCTAATGTAGAACCTAGAAGAAGACATAGATGAATTTATGGAAAAGTTTGGCAATTTACAGAGTAAAGGACTTCCAAGTCCTTTAGTTATCAATGATAAGTTAATGATGCATGAGGATTGTGTCGACAAATTGAATCAGTATGCAAATAACCAAGCTAGTTCATCTGCACTTAAAGCATTACCCACAAGCAGAGTTCTCTATGATAGTTTGGAGAACCTCTTTTATGTTGAGCATGAATTGAAACACTTGTTTCCTGTACAACCAAATTTTGTAAAATACACAGAGGCTTATGAAATCTATAGAAAGCTAACAAGGACCAGGATACCAAGGGATGACTAATGGACAAGCATGACCGACATTTCATGATTTACCTTAGTAAAAAGTAAATTGAAGAATTTACCATAATCAATTTTGGTAAAAGAAGGTGAATGATGATAAAGCAGGTAAAGAGTATCAGAACAGGTTAAAGAGTATCAGTGAAAAGATGGAAACAATCAGCCATCATAGAATTACGAGCAGGACAACAAGATGCACAATCATAGGGCCCGCCACCAGCTCATTCAACAAAGATAGGGACGACAAGCCAACAGTTCACTTTCAGTTTCTATCTTCGAGACCATTTGTCTCTACTTTTATGTAAAATATATTTAGTATTCTTAGAATATATCTCTCTCAATTAGGAGATATTTTGTTGTAAATTTTTGTGTAAGTACTTTCCCATTCGAAGTACTTAGGGTGGATTCTTAGACATTTCTATAGACTCTTTATTTTGGAATAGAAGTGCTATTGAACAACTATTGTATGGCTAGCTGGAAGAAGTAATAAAGAAAAGGACTTTTACAGGATTCATGTGTCAAACGTTGAACAAATAAGTATTCTATATCTTATATTTTTACTGTTTTCTGGTTTAATATTTCACATGTGTTTCATATCTAAATGATAAACAAAAACTTATATTTCTGAAAATGTTGTACTGCATTCTGTCTTTAAAATTATTTATATTCTTTATGTTTTCTTCTAAGCTATCATAGGTAGGGAATTCTTAATTGCTCCATGCTTCCTAGTTTATCATTGTGGCCATTTAAGAAGAAATTCTTTATTGTTTTTTGTTAATGATCACCCACTTTCCCTCATCTTGAAACTTCGTTGAAGGATTCTTAATTGCCCTTCCTCCATTTCAAAATCATTTCACCCTTTCAAGTTACCATTTGTCTCTTGTTTAACTATCTTGCCCTCTAAAGCCCTCCTTTGTTGAATCAACTTGATCCAGTTAAACCATCTTCAGTTGACTCCATAGCCCAATGGCCTAAAATACTCTGTTCTATCCATCTGCTCCTGAATTCCACCACCAAACAAAATCAAAATCCCCCAAGCTTTCATAACTACCCTAATATCCCATAAAACAAAGCTAAATCTTAAAGAGAGAGCCCTCTCTGAGTACAGATTGGCTAGATTCTATACTTAAAAGTTGGTTTTTGGTTACCTTAGACTCGTTTCCTTCTTCTGACAACTTCAAGGAAAATCTGAGTGATAACAGTTACAAAGAAGAAGAAGTAGGACCTTCTACAACAAAATACAATGAACTTATGAGATTTGATAGGCATGTAGACTTAATTAGACAAGATTTGCAAGAACATCCTTGGAAGACAAAGCCCCGATGAAGATTTCCATCTAGGTACCAACATATTTTTCATGGCTATTGTTATTCATGTGGAAAATTTGGTCATAAATATGTAGAATGTCGCATGTTCCCTAGGAACCAATACAATTCCAGGAGATCTGTCAAATATGAACCTCCCAGGGCTCAACAAAACATTAATAGATTTGAACATTTAAGAAGTAATATTGAATGTTACAAATGTAAAAGCTTTGGACACATAGCTAGAGACTACAGACTTGAAAATCCTACAGAAGAATCTTCAAAGCCATAGAATGAATGAATATGGAAGAAGAGGAACACTGATAATTGTGCTCTTGCTCTCAAGGCTCAAAACAACAAAGATGTGTGGTATGTTGATAGTGGTTGCTCATCGCATATGACTGGAGATAGAAAGAAATTTATATCTCTGAAAGAGAAGAAGGATGGAACCGTGTCCTTTGGAAATGATGGATCTTCAAATGTTATAGGATCAGGTACTGTCAGTCTCAGAAGCAAAGATTCTCTAGCCAAGAATGTTCTCTTGGTTGAAAACATGAATCACAATCTACTCAGTGTTGGACAAATGTATGATCAAGGACACATAATGCTATTCAACTCCACAAAATGTGAAATTAGGAAAGGCGAGTATGGTAAAATTGTGGCCAAAGAAAGTTGAGCTCGAAACGACATGTATGTTTTGGATGAAGCAACTAAAGCATGTATACTAGCTAAAGAAGATGAAAGTTGGTTATGGCACAAACGAATGGGTCACATAAACTTTGACAATTTTGTAAGGATAAGTAAAAAAGAAGCAGTATGAGAAATGTCGAAAATCTCAAAACCTTCTAACACACTATGTGAGGCTTGTTGGCATGGCAAGCAGACAAAATTCAGATTTAAAACAAAAGAACACTTTGCATCACATCCATTGGAATTGATACATACTGATCTATGTGGTCCTATGGGAACAAAAGGCTTAGATGAAGAATTATATTTCATGTTAATGATAGATGACTATACCAGGATGACAGTTGTCAGTTTCCTAAAGAAAAAATTTGAAGCATTTGAGTGCTTTAAGATCTACAAGGAGTTGGTCGAAAATGAAATTGATTTAAAAATAAAGTGTCTAAGATCAAATAATGGTGGAGAATTCACTTCCAAATTATTTCAGCAATATTGAGACGAAAATGGAATAAAAAGACAATTTTCAACAACACGAACACCTCAACAAAATGGAGTTCCTGAAAGAAAGAACAGAACTGTATAGGAAATGAGTTGAACAATGTTGAAAGACTCAAAATTGGATGAAAATTCTAGGTTCAAGCAATTGATATGGAAATCTTCATTATCAACAGAAGTCTTCTAAGAAATAATTGCAATAAGACCCCATATGAATTATGGAAAGGAAAGCCAGCTAATGTAAAATATTTCAGAATCTTCAAAAGAAAATGTTACATCAAAAGGGAAGATCAAAAGTTGGGTAAGTTTGAATCGCGTGTTGATGAACGTATCTTTGTTAGTTACTCACGCAAAAGAAAGGCCTATAAATGGTATAATCTAATATGAAAATAGATAGTGGAGAGCATAAATGTTACATTTGACGAAGATAGGTTTCTAACGAATAATGATGAGGATCTAGAATCTTTGAAACTTGAGACAATGGCTGAAAAAGGTACAGAGAAAAATTCTAGAACAAGAAACAAGTGTCAACTAGGAATAAGTAAATAATGATCAACAAGATATATAGGAACAACAACAAAAAGATCCTCCAAAGAGAAGAAAATAATGGATTCAAAAGAACCATCCATCAAATCAAATCATTGGTGACATAAATGAAGGAATTGGAACAAGAAAAGGTCGACATCTTCTTTCATCACAACAAGCTCACATTGCTTTTCTAGCAACCTTTGAGCCTAGTAGCTTTGAGGAAGCCAGCCAGAATGAACATTGGGTAGCAACTACGAATGAAGAATTGGATCAAATAGAGAAGAATAACACCTGGGAATTAGTTCCATGACCAAAAGATAAAAATGTCATTGGGACTAAATGGGTGTTCAAGAACAAATTGAATGAAGATGGATAGGTTACCAGAAACAAAGCAAGATTGGTTTGACAAGGCTATGCCAAGTGGAAGGAATTGATTACGATAAAACATTTGCACTGGTTGCCAGAATGGAAGCCATCCGAATGTTTCTCGCCTATGCATGTTCAAGAAAAATAAAATTCTACCAAATGGATGTTAAGTTAGCATTTTTTAATGGAGAATTAGAAGAAGAAGTTTACATCGAACAACCTGATGGTTTTCTACTATCAGAAAAAGAAGACTATGTTTGCAGGTTAAAGAAGGCCCTGTATGGTCTCAAGCAGAATCTCAGGGCATGGTATGCTCGTCTTGACAGATATCTACGTCAACAAGGCTTCAAGAAAGGTAATGATGATAGCAATCTTTACGTACAAATAGATAAATATAATTTAACAATCGTTGAGGTATATGTGGATGATATAATCTTTGGTAGCAATGATGATCGACTAAGTAAGAACTTTGCTACAAAGATGCAAAGTGAGTTCGAGATGTCTTTACTTGGTGAGTTGACATACTTATTAGAGCTTCAAATATATCAGCAAGACAAAGGAATATTTATATGTCAAGCCAAGTACATCAAGGAAATGCTCACGAAATTCAAAATGGAAGATTGCAAACCCGCCCTTACTCTGATGGTAACAGGTTGCAAATTGAGTATAGATGACTCATCTAAGGATGTGGATCAGAGGTTTTATAGATATATGATTGGTAGTCTTCTATACGCAATAGCCTCCAAACTAGATGTTATGAAAGCAGTTGGACAAGTAGAAAGATTCCAAGCAGCACAAAAAGAATCACATATTATTGCCGTCAAAAGATTTCTTCGATATCTAAAGGGCACAATAGAATATGGCTTGTGGTATCCCAAGGGAAACAATCTCCTTATTCAAGCCTTTACAGATGCAGATTAGGCAGGAAGCGTTGAGGATCGTAAGAGTACTAGTGGAGCAGCATTCTATCTAGGTGGTTGTCTCGTATCATGGTTGAGAAAAAAACAAACTTCAATCTCGTTATATACAGTGGAAGCTGAATAAATTGCAGTGGAAGCTTATTGTACTCAATTCCTTTCGATGAAACAAACTTTGCAAGATCTTCAAGTACAATTTAGTGAGCCTATTCCCATGTTTTGTGATAACACCAATGCCATTAGCATCTCCAAGAATCATGTCATGCATTCAAAAACAAAACACATTCTGATAAAATATCATTTTGTTAGAGAACAAGTTGCTGAAAAGAATATCAAACCTGAATATGTTGGTACAAAAGAACAAATCGCTGATATCTTCACTAAACCTTTATCTCATGAATAATTTGAATATCTTTGCCAGAAGCTTAGGATTCTCCCAAGTTCTCATTAGATTTCCTTTATTAAGAAAATAAAGGGGGAGTGGAAGTGTGTACAAGTCCGTAGGATGGTTGTGTGTCAGGGGGAGTTACCCTTTGCCATTGATGTCAAAGGGGGAGAGAAGGGAGTAGGAAGAGGTGTCCTGATCGCAGGGGAAGTACTTGTGTTGCCATCAATGCCAAAGGGGGAGATTGTTGATCTAAAGATGATTTGCGGTTGTCATTGATGTCAAACCAAGTAGCACAAGGGGCTAACCTGATCTTGCAAGGGAATTTTGACTTGACAACTTACTCTATTTTGAGTCAAGGATCTTCTAGATGGATTCTAATTGTCGAGATGTTTCCGTTGATATATGGTGCACCAAGTAATTCTTCACGGTTTGAGAGATATTCATGTTTGAAGTTAGTAACCCCAACTAGTGGGCTAAAAGCCTATGGGGTTGTGGCATGGCACTCATAATTGGTTTTGATAATTGAATAGTAAATAATTAATAATTTTTTAAGCTCCTAAAATCCCTCCAACATTCTCTATAGAAGCCCCTCTCAACTCTATAAAAAGAAATCTCATATATCCTCCAAAAGAAGTGATCGTGGAATTTTCATTATAACTTCATTTATGTGAAGTCTTAGATTCTGAAATTAAAAGCCATTTTATTCGCAATCTTGATGAACATCATGACCAAATTTCAGATCTTGGTTCGCTATATTTTTGGAGATATGATCTGTGGAAGTTAGGGTTTTTGTAGGCTCACGAATTTCATCTCAAAGAAGTGACCTTGGAAAAATCGTCATAACTCTCTCTCTGAGAAGAGGATTGGAATTATGTAAAAAGTGGCAGATAGTGCACATAATTTAGTTTTTCGTGTATCAATTTCAGAATGAAGGAGGAAATAGTGACATGTGACAGATCGTACAATTTCGCTCTACGGAACTAGTCCATAATTAGGTCATTGTGAGAGATTGGGCATAACTTTGTCTTGAAGAGTCCAAATCGAGTCAGACCTGTGGCATTGGAAAGAAGACTCAAAGGCCTACTAGAGGACCAAATATCACATATTGGGGATATTAAATCATAGAGACACATCAGATTAAATATAGTGCTCCTAGAGGGCAAGAAAAAACTAGATCAAGTGCTCTCAAGGGATGCAAAGGACCATACTTTCTAGGGCAACAAAGAGATAGGTGCAGAAAAATGATGCAGTAGAGGTAAGCTACAGGTAATTATATTTTGTATATGTATGTTCATCGCTTAATTTCATTATTTTATTTGTATTCTAATTTTTTGTTTTTTGTTTAGCACTGACATATGCTCTGCAGGATGAGGTAAGTTTTGCTATTATCATGTCATGGGTATTTCCTTGAAGACTTTTTGCAGGTATTATATATTCATCAAGAGAAGAATCAATGTATAATCTAATGTTTTGAAGAGTGACAAAGAGTGTCATGACAAGAGCAGCAATCAAGGTGCATAACGACAACAAGAAGTTCACCACATGAAGTCTTCAAGTGGGAAGTACTGCATCCAATCATTGTAAAAGTATCATTGTACAGAGTCATTGTAAAAGTATCTTTGTAAAATTTGTAAAAGTTTATATCTACCAAGAGCTGAAGAGGTAATGTCGAGAGGTCTAGGATCATCATTATGTGGTTGAATCATAGTTGGAGTTATGGTCTAGTGTGTCTTCTTCTTCTACATCATTCTATATCATTGTAAAGTGGACCATTTTCCCTAGTATGGGAGTAAATTCTTCTTTTATTATTCTCTAGGGTGGTAGGGTGGTGCTAGGCTGGTGCATAAAGTTACCAACAGGTTCAAGCCTGTGAAAACTTCAAGGTGATAGGGTGGTGCTAGGGTGAGTTGTAGCTCATTGGGTGTTGGGGCACCTGTTCAGTTGACTACTGAAGAATCTCAGGCATTGGTGCGTCCATCTAGTGGGAAATGGAGAAGAATGCTTTTCTAGATTCTAGGAAGTTGGAGATTTATTTTCAATTGGAGTTGAAGATTAAAGAATTATTAGAAAAGCGTTCGGTGGTTTTTGATCTGGAGGGGGTTTTCCACCTAAATTTTTTGTGCCTCCTGTGTTCTTTTATTTACTATCACTGCATAAACATTGACAATAATTGAATATTAACTAATGCTCTGAAAAGGTTTAAAAGTGCTAATTGCTAAGGAATACTGATGCACACCCCCCCCCCCCCCGCCCCCCAATATTTTCCAACACATGATGATGAGATACTTGTTATTGGATATGATTTGATGACATGATACACACAACATGATGTAAGTGTAATTCTTCCTAGTTGAGAGGAAGTGTTAAAATATACAACTGCGGTCAAATTACACTTTGGACAAATCATTTGATGGAGATGATGATTGAATTGAATTCCTCTTTTTGTGAAGACCAAAATTGACCCAAATATCACTCAAATCGGATAATGGAAAGCATACTTATAAAGAAAAGGCCATATATGCACATTTGGACAAGGCGAACCTAAAGCAAAGTGGACCCCCTTTGAAGGCTATAAATACAAGTGACCTCAACCTTATTTGGAGATCATCATGGATCATTGTTCTATTCTCTTTATTGTTTTTAGATCACACTAGTCTTAGGTTCATCCGCGAAGAATGGGTTCACACGAAGGAGAAATTGCATGGTTCGAAACTCACATTTCAGTTTTAGGGTTTTGGGCCTCAGTCGTAGGCACAGAACAAAGAGGTATCAACTGCAGTCACTCACTGAACAACTCATATGTGTAACTGAAGAATTTTGGTCGCATGTACAACATAACCTCCATGCAACTAGCATCTAGGGTTTTTGAGTCTCAGTTGCACACTGCAATCGCTGACTTATAGGTTCCAGGGAGCGACTGGAACCTTCCCAGTCACACACATGACTCCTCCTCCATGCAACCAAGAACTAAATGATTAAATTTCAGTTTTATGAAGATTTCTCTCAGTGACCACAATGTTCGACAGTTGACTGCAGACAATGACATTTCATTGCAGGTTTGAGAATCAATGTTTTGAGTAGAAACATTTTTGGGTTCATTTCATGGATATTTTAGTTGTTGTTGCTTGATATTTGCATAGATGAAGATATGGATCATTGTATTGCCTTTTTCTAAATTATTCAATGACAATACAATAAGAAGAAGAATTTGAAAGGGTTTTCCCCATAGTCGGTTTTTCTCTGGTCTCTGACCAATCTTGGTGTCTCTATTATGTGTGAATGCTTTTCTTCTATTGTTCCTTTATGTTCTGTTGCATTGATGATGATGATATTGTTCTTTCTATATAGTTTCATATGTTGCTGAATAATGATGTAAATATGAATAATGTTATGATGTTATGGGGTGAAATTAATGTGTTGATGAATAAATGCAATTATCAAAGCAAAGAACAATATAGCCATAAGAAAAATTAGCATCTTATGCTATCATTAAAAAACAAATCATATTTAGGATCAAAATTGATCCAAGTGTATCAAATAAGAGGAGCTTATACAAAGCCTTTTTTCTTCTTACAAGTATAATAATTCTTCATGTACAGGTAGTCCTTATGTACACTCATTTCATCGAGGAAGATGATATGTACATCCATCTAATGTAGTTTTCAACATGAATCATAAAGATAATATATTTAATAGGAGTTTACTTGACAATATGTCCCTCCATAGTATTCCTTCCTTTTACTGAGGTAATTATTCACTTTGTACTTCTTGTCAAAAAATCATACTTTATCTTGGAAGTCACAACTAACTTATTTTCAACACAAATCAGGGCATACTTCAAGCTTGTTGATATGTTTGCTTCCTCTGAGTCCATATCTCATTCAGTACAATATCTCTCAAAACAAGTCCTCTTGTCACAAACTTTTCTTTGTTCTTCCATTATTTTCATATGCTTCCAAAGCCTTGACATTCTTTACTATGCACTTGCAATCCTCACTAAGAGGCCAAGGAAGAACATTTGCAGCCAAGAATTCAAAGACAAGAGACTAACTACTAGTAAAAAAAAATTATAATAATAATAAAACAAGAGAGATATAAGATACTTATATTTTGAGAAGAATGTCAACTCCCTCTTGAACTTTAGTCTTCTTGCATGCATCTGCTACTTTGTCAGCTTCATCCATATTGTCATTCTGATGCCATTCCTTCCTTGAAAGAGCTAGGGTTTCTTCTTTCAACGGAAACATGCAATCTTAGGGTTTTGTCCATAAAACATAATGCTTTCTTATCCATGCCTTGTTTCTTTCCAGGGTTTATAAATCCTAGATATTTAATTCTTCAAAAACCTAGATATGTTATTCTTGTCATTGATCAACCAATGATCATCATAATCCAAGTAGATTGGCTTCTTAACAGTAAAAATTTTTCTTACAAAGTGAAAGGATTAAAGTTCATCATTCATAGATGAAAATTATCTTCAACATTCAAATAACCAATCATACTCGAGTATTTCCTCAACATCATTATTTCAGCTATTGAATTCAATCCTTTCAACCCAAGCACATCAAGTTATGAAAACTACTCCTTTTTCTTCAGATGACTTCAGTCATTAAACTTAAGGAGGATATCAACCTCTTCTATAATGTAAACATGCTTTCTATGAAGGAAAATCTAGTGATAGTGAAACCTCTTCCCTTAATGCGCAATAACAAAGTCCATGGAAATAAATTTTAATGATTTTCAATGTCCAGAATTTTGAATACTTGAATACATCATACCAGTCCTCAATGGATGTATGCATGATTGCCTCAAATATCTTCATGTAATGCATCTGATTTTTTAAGGTGGCATTTTTTTAGGACAATGACACATTCCTTTGAATAAGATATACTAGAACATGATGCAAGTTTTCATATTTTTTTCATTGACATAGTTCCTTACAATAATTCAAACGGGTTTGTAGCGATGATACATACATCACTTCTTAGAGGTTCTAGGATACATTAACCTTCACACTTAATCTATCAAAAATTTTAAATTTTAGTATTCTTTGCATAAACTAGGAGTGAAATGTCAATGTTAAGTTGAGCATTGGAGAGAAACTTATTTTACATAACTCTAGTGAACCGTCTAAGACCTTTTAGCCTTCCGAAGTGGGTCTAATTTGAAGTTTGTTAGGTCTTCTTCCAGGAGATTTTTTTCCTTGCATAGAACATAAATCACTCCCTTTGGATGAGATGATTTATCCTTTTTATTTTGGCTCGATTAGAGCACAAATTACTCATAGTAACATATTCAACTATAGACTTGTTTTGTCTATTAGATATGAGGTAGGTAGGTAAGCTCCCTTTTTTCAATATCATGATTGTTTCTTGAAGCATTCACATGATCCCATGTATTCTTTTTATTGACCTTAGTTAGAGAGGCTCATGACGACTACTTTTGTATATTGACCTTAGTTAGAGAGGCTCATGATGACTACTTTTGTATATTGACTTATCTTTAAAAATAAATGCTTTCAAGTTATTTTGGATTGTTTCTTCCAATAGTGACACACTGGCTTGCCTTTACATAGTATACCAAATAAAAATTTGATACATACATCAAACCTTGGAATGCAATAGCCATTATTTCACTTTATATGAACTCCAAGTTTTATTGCTACACCTTAGATCTCCAATGCTTTTCAAGACAATACCTTTTTTTGTTATTTAACAACTTTTCGTTCTTCTTCTAAATGAGACATTAGTCCTAAATTGTTTGATCTACTTGCAACAAGGACGACCTAACCTTTGGTTTTAATGGTTTAAGACTACTTGGTTAACATATTGAGGCTCTACAACCTCTCAAATTCTTTGAGATGACTTTGTTCTAAGGTTATAAGATTCAACCTTATGAAATATGCTCTGAGGCCTTTACTAAAATCAACTAAATTTAAGTATTTTGATATTATTTTAGGTATGTTGATGTAGGAGCATCCTTGTAAGAATATTAATGTACATTTGGTTGATTTAGGGGGTGTTGTTTTTAATTATTTTTAGGAATATTGTATAGATTGAGTGAGAAATCTATGTGTGAGGTTTTCAGTTGTGAAATATTCTCAACTATGTAAGAATATCATTGATAATTAATGTGTGTAGATCTTGTAGAGACTTAGGGATACGAGATCCTTGAATAGGAATTATTTGAATGAATTATGGAGAAGACTATGGATTTAGAATAATCCATAACTATGTACTTATTTCTATAAATGTAAGCCTACGAGGAGAGTAAGAGATAGTTTTTGAGATAGAGTGGTAGAGAAAACTAAGTAGAAGAGAGAATAGATCAGAGCACGAGATGTTTTGTACATATATGTAAATATTGTTATGAATGAAAGGAGTGTTGTGTACAAAGTTTGTTTTTGCATGATTTTATTATGTGATTGGGCCCTTTAATTGTAGGATGAATCCTCTGTTAAATACTAGTTGTTGTTGATTGCCGATTGAATGTAGACAGAGACTGAATGGAGAAATGAATCATCATTGATCACAGGATGGATCAATGATGATCTATTATGAGAAGATCGATGGTGTTCGTTGGTGAATGCGCACACCGCTTAACACAGGAAACAGACCCAAAACATTATAAGATCAAGTTTGATTGATAAACTTGTGTTAAACTCAGGAGGAAACCAAAACCATCTGATTGATTAGATCCGTTAGATCTAACGGTCATCGCATACCAAAAAGCATGTGTTAATAAGGATAGAAGGGTGGTATTTGTGGATGGTAAGTGGTTTCTCACTCGACTTCAAAACCATAAGTGATATTTAAAAATCGGATGCAATTGTTTATATAACTGAGTTAATTTCTTAGTTAATCTAGATCGTTCGTTTTAGATTCGACGGTAGTCGCACGGAAAAATGCATGGAATTTAATATAAATTTCGGACCCGATGAGTTATCAACTGTGGTTTAATCTAGTTGGATTCCGGATTGTTCACAACCGTTCATTGTGAAGGGACGCGATCTGACGGTGATCGCGTGGTAAAGGTGCGAGTGATTTAATTCCAATTCTGGACACGAGAAGGTTATTAACTGCAATTGTATTTCTTTCGGTTCCATGGTAAAAGTGAAGTTTTACGTATTCCGGGTAAATTAAGTAATTCTGCTATTATAGCAGAATAACGAAGTTGAAGATTTGAACAGGATTTTCTTAATTGTTTTGAGTTCCGCTAAAGAGATGCGGGGACTGATAATTAAACAGGGTTTAATTAATTTTTTTCCGAATTTATGTGTCGGAGTCAATTTCACCCCATAATTTTGGTATCAAAGCAGAAGAAGATTCTGCGTGAAGTATGATTATATTGTAGACTTGTCAGTGTTAGTCTTTATAATTTTTGTGTAGAGTAACAACAGAGAAAGGTGAGAAGAATTATAGCAGCCTAGAGCAAGGAGTGCTCATAAGGTTCCAGAGGAGAGAATTAGAGAGATGATGAAAGACTGAGCTCAGAGGAGTAAAGCTTAGTGAGGCATGTGTAGCAAGAAGGATATTTGTTACTGCAAAGGCTTATTGCATCTCACAAGTTGAATTTGTTAGAAAGACAAGAAAGCATATGACAAGGAAAATCAGAGGCACATCGAAAGCAAAGGGAAAAATAGAGGAGTCAGTTTTAGAGTTTGATTGAGGTAAATATTTTATTTTATTTGAGTTTGAAGAATTAGTGAAAATGAACATGGAAAAACTCAGGAAAGGTTCAAATAAATGTCAGATGAGTGATGCAAAGCGTAGGAAAAGTATTGCAGAGATGAAAGCAGACTAAGAGACAGAAGCCAAAGAAGTTGAGACCAAAGAACCTGTAACAAAAGGAGTAAAGGACACCACAGAGAACATCAACTGTGTTGATGTGATTAACAAGAAGGAATTACTCCTAGAGCATGGCAGAGAAAATTGTTTTACAGATATACAAAATTTGGTTGATTGTTTGAGTGATGATGCTGATGAACTTCCAGATTTAGTTCTTACTAATCTCAGCACGATAGAGTTACCTGGCAAAGCTACAAATGTAGGAAGTGAACTAGTTCGAGACTCGTTCAAAATTTGGAAACCATGAGAATGGGTATTCAAGTTTCCACATGCAGTACACGAGTATATATTTCCAGAACAATAATTCTCTAAAATACAAAATTTGTTATGAATTTAATGCCAAACTACATGATCCAGTTATTCCTTTGAAGGACCATCAACAAAATAGAGTTTGGAATCTTGGAGGTAGCAAGTCATTCAAACTTGTATCTATCACATTACTACAGAAAAGTGACATACCTCATAGACAAGAGTGTATGAATTTTTTCTACATCGGGAGTCTGATGCAGGAGCATCCTACTCAGAATATTAATGTACATTTGGTTGATTTAGGGGGTGATGTTTTTAATTATTTTTAGGAATATTGTATAGATTGAGTGAGAAATCTATGTGTGAGGTTTTCAGTTGTGAAATATTCTCAACTATGTGAGAATATAATGGATAATTAATGTGTGTAGATCTTGTAGAGATATTAGGGATACAAGATCCTTGAATAGGAATTAGTTGAGTGAATTATGGATTTAGAATAATCCATAACTATGTGCTTATTTCTATAAATGTAAGCCTGCGAGGAGAGTGAGAGATAGTTTATGAGATAGAGTGGTAGAGAAAGCTAAGTAGAAGAGAGAACAGATCAGAGCACGAGATGTTTTGTACATATATGTAAATATTGTTATGAATGAAAGGAGTGTTGTGTACAAAGCTTGTTTTTGCGTGATTTTATTATGTGATTGGACCCTTTAATCATAGGCTAAATCCTCTGTTAAATACTAGTTTTTGTTGATCGCCGATAGAACGCAGACAAAGACTGAATGAAGAAATGAATCATCATTGATCACAGGATGGATCAATGATAATCTATTACGAGAAGATCAAGGGTGTTTGCTGGTGAATGCGCACGTAGCTTAACACAGGAAACAGACCCAAAACATTATAAGATCAAGTTTGATTGATAAATTTGTGTTAAACTCAAGAGGAAACCAGAACTGTCCAATCAATTAGATCCGTTAGATCTAACGGGCATCGCATACCAACAAGCGTGGCGTTAATCATGATAGAAGGGTGGTATTTGTGGATGGTAAGTGATTTCTCGCGCGGCTTCAAAACCTTAAACGGTATTTAAAAATCAGACGCGATCGTTTATATAAATGAGTTAATTACTTAGTTAATCTGGATCATCCGTTTGAAAGGATCAGATCCGACGACAGTCACGTGGAAAAATCACAGAGTTTAATATAAATTTTGGACCTAATGAGTTATCAACTGTGGTTTAATCCAGTTGGATTTCAGATTGATCACAACTATTCATTGTGAAGGGATGCGATCCGACGGTTATTGCATGGTAAAGGTGTGAGTGATTTAATTCCAATTCTGGACCCAAGAAGGTTATTAATTGTAATTGTATTTCTTTTGGTTTCGTGGTAAAAGTGAAGTTTCACGTATTCTGGGTAAATTAATTAATTCTACTATTATAGCATAATAACGAAGTTGAAGGTTTGAACGGGGTTTTCTTAATTGTTTTGAGTTCCGCTAAAGAGATGCTGGGACTGATAATTAAACAGGGTTTAATTAATATTTTTTCCCGAATTTATGTGTCTGTGCAGTTTCACCCCATTATATGCTTATACCTTCTCTTAGGCTTAATGATGGATTACAATATTTCTTATATGAATCTAATTTCCAAATGAAACCTCAACCTTCCTGTAAAGAGACAAAGGTATATATTTTATACCTTCTAAGATTTGATTAGGTTTCCGATCCTTTACTAGAATACTTTGACCTCTGATCTATATTTAGCTTTCTTGAATTCAAACTGGTCCATCATATTAGTGTTAGGGCATAGATAAATTTTTAATCCGCTCCTTCTTCTTCAAAAATTATATTGTCACTTCAAGGATGCTCTAAAATCCCAAGCTCTAATATCATGTTGATTTTCATATGGTCTTTTATTTTGATAATTACTTCTAATGAATTTTAATTTTTTACATATTTTTATCCATGATTCCATCATTAAGAAATTACACAAAAGACATCAATAGTAAAAAAAATGCTAGATGATCATAAAGGGACAACCACACAATAAGTAAATTAGTGTTTACCTTGGGAAAACCCACATAGGGAAAAACCTAGTATCATTTTGAATAGATAGTTCTTTAATTCAACATAGATACATCTTATTCAATAACTAGGTCATGCCTGCTTCATCCTCCTAGTCAAGCCACATGTATACCCATCAAGAATCGAAGTCAAAGTATTAAATAATCAACACTTTGTCAACTTTGTCAAGGCCTATAATCGAGGTATGAAACTAGGCCTCTTACTTATTCAAAAGTTCGGTCTCATAGAATGACTCCACAAAGATCATGGTACCTTCTTCTTTAGATCAGAATGCCTAAGAAAATTTGATCTATCATCTTGCCCAATATTTGTTTGCTTTCCTTAGACCATCTTGCCTAAGAATGTCTGCACTTGTCATCAATAGATGATCTGAATTATGTGATAGAGTGAGGTTAAATGGTTCACATATATAGTGAAATGGCTATCCAAATGGGTGTGTCCTATAACTGAGCCGACTTGACTAGGAGGAGGTAAATTTCATCTTTTGGAGTAAAAAAATTAACTTTTATAAAATTCAAAAATTTCCAACATGAAAAACTTGCCCTTTAAAATTTTATTTTTGACTCTAGCATGAAGAATATGCCTATAAATAGCTTAAGAATCAAAACATACATTATGAAGACCAACCATAGTTACAAAAAATCATCACCACTATCACAGTTTTGGGCCGAGTTCAAATGATAGTTTGGTATTTAGGTCAGATGAACATAATCGAGAGAAGTTGGGATCAAGAATCTATTGGAGTTTGGAGTGATCATCAAAATCTAGTTAGTGATTGCAATTCTCTATAGGGTACCCTGACAACTAGCTTAGGTGACAAGCATATATTAGTTTTGGTACTACCAAGAACACATTGGATTAAGGAGAAAGAGGATACTTAGGTCCATAACAAGGTGTTCTATCTAGCTCTGGTATTTGAATCTATCTTCATCATGCTAAGGGAGAGGGGTAGGCCGAGGAGAGGTTCTACATACTATGATGAGAGATATCAAAGAGGAAGATCAATGCTACATAATAGAGTGGCAAGAATTGCAGCAAGATTTAGGGAATAGATCCATGTACCTGTGCATGAAGATTTAGCTAGGTCTGAGGGGGAAGCAACCTCACAAAGAATTTCCCTCTTAGACACAGAGGTGGTTGCAAAATGGA
This sequence comes from Pinus taeda, assembly GCA_000404065.3. Classification (NCBI taxonomy): domain Eukaryota; kingdom Viridiplantae; phylum Streptophyta; class Pinopsida; order Pinales; family Pinaceae; genus Pinus; species Pinus taeda. The sequence goes on along the minus strand of APFE030271507.1, from coordinate 33,157 downwards.
CAAATTAGATTCTAGATATAGGGAACACACGCAATTGAGCCAACCAGTATCTGTAGGATGTGGATCTCTATTGGAAACTTAAATTCTTGTTGGGGCACATATTGATGGATAATTAATAAGTTAAAAGAGACCTTATGTAGACTCTATACCACATGAACCATTACGACTATCGTTTGGAAAAAATAGATTGTTGACTAAAAGGGTTGAGCAACACCTCGACCTCCCTCAAGTGATGACCAAACCCTTAGTTGCTCATGTGGAACCTATTCCAGTTGCAGGCTCAGGCACATAACCACTCCCCTAATTATGAGATGGATATAGTTTATGATGTCCTATTTGTCACTATTTATTTATGTGGCCAAATCAACAAAGCTACAACCTAGGCTTTTCTGTCAGTCCTTTTATTTTTTAGTTGTCCTTGGTTACCCATCAAAGGGTCTAGTTTTGTTTGTGGTTTGACCTCTCTTGTGAGAGACTGAAATGACTCTTTTTAAACTTCGAATGTAATCACATGTTTTTCTGTTACTATAATTCACCTTACAAACAAAAGTTTATTTATTTATATATTTTAATTTTATATTTTTTTAATATATAATATATATATATATATATATTATATATTATAATATATATATATATTATATATATATATATATATATATATATATATAGATATAGATATATATATTTATTAATTTATTTTTCTCTTTTATTTTTTTTCATAATCTTATTTGTTTATTTTTTTATATATATAGATTTTTAAATTATTATTTTTTTCAATTATTTTTTTTTTTTTTAATTTTTTAGTTTAAACTTGTTTTTAAATAACTTTAAATTTTTGGTTTTTAATCATTTTTTATTGAGTCTTTTTTTTTGCTTTGGGATTTTTTTTAAACTAATTTAATTTGTTTTTAAATTAAAAATAAAAATGTCCATGTTTTTAATTAATTTTTTTGCATCCCCTCGTTATTTTGTTTTTAATGATTTTGTGTATATTGATGATGATTTTATAAATCATATTTTAAAAAATATTGCAATTTTAGTGCCCCATTGAAAATGGTTCACGCTGTCTCAGGCTAAGATTTCAAAAGAGCTATACTTTTAGCCTTAAAAATTGTTCTTGGTAGAGTGACTCTGTGATTTAGGTGTTGATTTATAAGACCTTTTTTAGTCATGATGTTTGATATATAACGCCATGGTTTAAAATTGTTAAAAATTTAAGGTTTTTTTATACTCATGATATTTGGTTTTTATTTGATGGTTAAAAATTGTTTGAATTTTAAGATTTTTCAGAGTCATGCTATTTGATATTTAATGCCATGGTTGAAAATTATAGGAATTTTAAGATTTTCCATGACTAAGATTTTGATTTTTAAGATCATGGATGAAAAATGTTGGAAGTTTAACCATTAAAAAGGGTGATGTAACATCACCTCTTTTTTATTTCATGGTGTTTTGTTTTCCACAAAAATATGAGTTTTTTGGGTTAGAGTTCTTGTTTTGAGGTTATAGTTCTTGTTTAGTTGGTAACATTGTTTGGAACAAAAGATGGATGAAAATAAGGAACAAATGGAACAAATCATACAAACCCTAAACAGGGGGCTACCTAAAATTGATAATCTAATTGAAGGAACTCGTGAAAATAGCCTCAAAAAGTTTCCAAATTCTCGTATGAGAGTTTGAGCAAAGAATCTTACATGCGGCCAAACTCTTGGCCAAGAGTTTAAAAATATTTCAGCTAAGAGGTTAACTTTCAGTCAAGAATTGTATATATTCTCGGATGAAAGATTATATTGGAGGCAAAAAAGTGTGAAGTGCGAACTACAAGAAAGATTCTCTATTTAAGGTACCAAGTATTTTTTTTCTAAGCTATTAAAAAATAATTTGAATTTTTTGGTAAAGAAAAAAATAGATTATATATATATATTCTATGGAAAAGGACTTTATTTTTTTTTTTGGGAGAAGGGGCCATATTTTGTTGTTTTTCTAATGGAAAATGAATATTGTTATTTTTAGCTATGGAAAATAAATATTAATTTTTTTTTTCTATGGAAACAGATATTTTCAATATATATATATATAATATATATATATATATATATATATATATATATATATATAATATATATATATATATATATATATAAGAAGAGGATATATTGAAATTGTTTTTAAATTAAATTATAAATCACCAATTTTTTATGAGGGATATGAGGAAAAATGGATTTTGCAATTTGTGGAATTTGGTTGTGCCATATATTATAATTTGAGTTTGATATATTTGAATATTTCTTATTGTAGTATTAAAAGCTTGAACTCACCCAAGTGTTGTTTTCAAATTAGATTTTGGATTTCTAAAGTTTTGAAAATGCGAAACCAAAGGAATTTTAAATGAAAGTACAATCCGACGAGAATTAATTTAAAGGAAAAATATGAGAAACTACAAGCAAAGAGGAGAGCACTGAGGTAAAATAGAGGGCCCGAAAGAAATGTGGAGGTACCTAATAGAGAGTCCGAAGAAGATGTGGAGGTATAAGAAAGAAAACTTGAACGAGATGTGGAATTACAAAATAGAGACCTTGATAGAGATGTGGATGTACAAAGAAAAGATGAGGAAATGAGATATGTCGAGGAAATTGTAAATGAGAATATCAACCACAAAAATGAAGAAATCAATATTGATATCAATAGTACTAGTGAGTCAATTAATGTTTTAAATTTTGAATTTTGTAGTCTTTAGATTAAATGATTTCAAAGTCATCATTTTAATATTTTAAAAATATTCAATTTGTACATGTGTCAAACTTTCAAATTACAAATATATATGTATATATTTATGCAGGGACAACATCTAACCCGCAACAATATCCTACTACATCTAGAAGAACACATAAATTAATCGAAAGTTATAAGAACATTGTCATTGATGATAATTAAAAAAAAATGGATCCAACTAAAATCAAAGAAATGGGGCCACCAATGAATGAATAGATAGTTCAAGATAAATTAAATGTGGTGATCAAAAAGTTTTTTATAGATACATTTGTCATAGCACAAACTCAAATGTTACATATATTTTTAAAACTCAAATCTCTAAGAAGTGCAATTCAATTGTTGGGTATTAGATATTCCAAAGAGGTGCAGATAAATGAGTTGGTATAAAAAATATGACATCGAACCTTGGCACACTTGCAAAATACTAATTATGAGATGGTAGAAGTGCTCATAGAGCATTACAAATAGGTGTTGTCAGAAAATGAATTGCATCAAATGAATTGATGTCAATGAAAATAAGAATGTAAGAAACATCAAGAAGTCTATGGAGGCATACAAAATTTAGGGTTCAATTAGACGAGAATGATGAACTTGCATGTTTGGATAATATATGTAGGCAATCCTATCCAGATAAACTTCCAGATAATGTGAGAGACAATGTGAAATAGTTTTGGCATTTGAATTCCCATGTGACACCAAATGGAAAGGACATTGTGTGATATCGTGTATCTAGAGGGGTTTATGAAACTCAAGCCAAACATATAAGTCATGTTAGTCAAGTGAGGTTATTCTAGAATTTTATGGAGAGTACCACTAATGTGAAGATTTCCCTTAGTGCATTTGTGAACTTAAGCCATGGTATGCCATGCCTATCACTTTTCATGACACACATTGTTGCCAATACTATGTAGAATTCTAATTATTTTACAATACATTTCTAAAATTTGCCATAAAATATTGGTCCAATGATCCCCCTCCAAGTGTTTGTGAATTATTATCTAAGAGATTATGTGCATGAGAAAATGACCAATTATTTTATTAAAAAGAATATGTTGGTGGAAGAAAATGCAAAAAATGTTCTCATTTGACACTCTTTGATGCTAAGTATCCCATTGATCCAAATGATTTGCAATTATCAAATCTCACTAGGAGGTGGAAAAGATATCAATATGTTATGTATAGTCCCGTTACAAATTCAACAACAACATAAAAAATGATTGATTTACTTAAAGATGACATTTCCATGACATTTTTTTTGGAGTAGTTTAGGGATAAAATATATAAATATACTAAGCACTCTCATATAGCACATGGCAGGACTTATAGTTTAAGGAATCACACGATATGTTCCCAAAGGGAAAAATATTATCGGTGGTTGATTTTGCTAAGAACTACACGTTTGATCCACAAAAGGAAATAAAAATGGAATATTATCATCTAGACCAAGTTAGTATACTCATGCATATTTTGTATAGGCACACAATGATTTATATAGATGGTTATGATGGTAATGAAAATAATCGTGAAGTGATTAACTAGTACAATTTCTACATCAATGATGATCATACACATGATACTTTTTTGTTCAACATTGTTATAATATTCTTTATAAGGATTTATAAAGACAACAAATCACTTTAAAAAAATGGGTATGGTCATATGTTTGTGTTGGTTAATTTAAATCAAGATGATTGTTTTTCTTGTTGTCTTTCCTTCATAAGAGAACTGGAATTTGTCATAAATAGAATTTATTTGAGATGGGGCACGACAAAGTGTTGGATGTGTTATATTCTTTCCACGACTATCCCTAGGCTTGAAGCCGGGGGGTTAGAAGGGGGGCATATTGCCCCCCCTTCGTTGCGTCAGGCACAGCAAGGGTGTCACAAGTGGGGTGGCAACCTCCCCTGTCAGGGGGTTTGCAAGGGGCCGGTAGCCCCCTGCACGAGGTTTGGCGAAGTGCCCCGAGAAATTTTTTTTAGACCCTATATTAGGTGGGTGGACCTACCTATGGTTTTGTGCATGGATTTCGCACATGGTTGTGGGCATGATGGTTTTCTACCCATAGTATTTTGTAGATTCGGTCAAGGGAACTATGGTTATGTTCTAATCCAGGATTAATGGAATGAGGTTTATGGATGCTTATACATGTATATATATGTATTGTAACATTGAAAGGAGTATAATGAAAAATCAATCTGGTAGTCCTGGTTTTGTGATCCAGGGGAAATATCTATATATATCTATTTTATGTTCTTGCCATTGTTTATTTTCTATTTTTTTAGAATTCGCATGTAGGTAATTTCTATACAGGGTTAAAACCTACACAAAGGAGAGTATGATGGTACTGGGGCATGCGTAAAATGTGCACTTAGGAGGCATCAATTTAATCAATAGGCTTCCCCACTTGTAGATTCATTTGATGTTGATAATTGGTGTAAACAAAAGTTAAGCCCTGTATCGAATCTAAGGATGGATCACGTCCATAGGTAAGTGTATCGATGTATGTATATATAAATTTATGTACATGTGCATGTGTGTGTACATGTGTCTGGGTGTGTTTTTTAATCGAAAGGATACATTTTTTTCAAGAAATTTGATGTACATGAGTTGTTTTTTCAAGTAGGTACTTTTCGAATATTTTGATGAGTGATGTTGATAGAAAGTTTCCATATAATTGCAAACCAATCCATGGAACAATAGGTTTTCAGTGTTCACTCCATTAGAAGTGAAAATATGAAAAATATATCCTTAATTCAAAACTGAAAGTACTCTTGCTTTTGTTCTGAATGTATTGATGATATAGAGTCCATCGATGAGTGTGTAAACCACAATAACAAATATGTCAAACCATGGATACACGAGGCATTGATAACATTTCCCCCATTTGGAAGGTTGATTGATGTGGAGATGGACAATGAAGCAGCTATGATTGGCAAGGATTATGGTTGTATTTCTGATATGGTTAAAGAAGGTTATGTCTTTACTGTCATTGCACCAAAAAATAATCTAGATAAAATGCATTATTATTTATTGCGATGCACTAGGTCAAAAAGAAGATTGATACAAGAGTTTAATGATCCTTGAAATTATACATATCCAGTTGGTTCAAAGGTATTAATGGGGCATTTCTTTCAAGAAGTAAAGAAATGTAAAGACCACATTATTTTTCAAGACTACCAGCAAGATGTTATATATGGCCAATATATTCATTTGGTCATAGTAGCTCAATTGCAGTTGAAAGAAGTGAAGGGTAGAAAAAAACGATGAAAAAAAAAATTATTGATAAAAGATCATGATACCATTCCTAAAAATTTGCCACTAACATATTTAATATGAATGCACCACATTATTCGATGAACGATTTTTTATATTTAGATGTAAATGTGTAAATTATATTATCTAGTTCTTTTTTCCTAGATAGTTACCTATTAGGCCATAAATTTATGACCTATGTATTATGTTATCTTGAATTTAAGAAAATAAAGGCTTGTTTTTGTATCTATTACTTTATATATGTGTAATTAGACTTTGTTCATTATTTCTTTACCCTTTCATTATTTACTTGTATGTGTTTGCATATATGTGTATGTGTTTAATAAGATATTTGTTATTCCCATTTTAAGTAGTAATATATTGTTATGAATTAAATTTCATTATAAATTTCATTACTAATAATAATCTCATTTTATGGTCATTTCCAAGTTATATATTAAATTAAATTGATGTATAAGACCTATTTATTTGTGTGATTAGATATTTCTTTAACTTCTAAAACCTATGTCTAACTACAATGATAGAGAAAAATAGCAATCATCCTCTTCAAAACGTACAAGCAACATGTTAAACATTTTATTAATAAAATTATACACTATTTTTTTTCCATCATAACTTGTTTTCTTTTCTTAACTTAATAAAACAACTAGGACACACAACTATAAATCCAAAAATTAAATTATAAAGTATTTTATTTTTTTAAAATAAAGTATTTTTTAAATATAAAGTACATTGATTATTATTTTTTTAAATTACGTATAGTTTAATTTATAAAACTTGTTACCAAAAAAATTATAGACGTTTAAAATATAAAGAGTTTAAATTTACTCTTTTTAATGGCCAATTAATAAACTATGTCTTTATGTTACTTATCTTATTGGACTAGGATTTACTTTTACTTCTTTTTTTGGCTGCTAATGGAAATTCATCAACATCAAATAAACAAGATCACTAATATAATACAATATTATTAAAAAATAAACCATAAACAAAGTCATTATGTGTGTCCAAAGACACTTAGATGTAGTCAAATTTGTCCAACAATCCATTCTTTCCCAAATGGAAGCACATCATACTCAACATATAAAATGGTACCTTAGGACCAAACTAGAAAATAATGGCACCTCATGCCCAAGATACATAAAGGTACCTTGTACCCAAATTAGTACATCCTAGCCAAGATACATAATGGGTTAATCATTGACCTCTGCCACCCCTTTCATAACTAGGTGCATCTCCAAATATAATCCTACGTATTATTCTTCAAGCTTGAGGGAGTTTTAGGTACAAGATATAGTGTAGCTTCCTGCATACAAATATAAAAACCATAAAATGGTATGCTGCCTGTATGATGCCTACATACAAATCAAATATAACAAACCACGTATGAGTTTTACGTGCAAGATATCGTATTGTTGCTTGCATACAAATATAAAAAACCATACAGCTATATGCTTCCTACATACAAATATAGAAAATCATATGAGTACTAGTAGAAGCTAGATGGTACAACAATAGTAAGAAATAAAAGTTGATGTAAGGAGCGGGGATGGTGATCTACTTCTAAAAACAAAAATATTTTTGACTAGGAAATACCTTCCATTGTATCCACCAAAGGAAACAAGAATATCTTCACCATTGTTGATATCAAGCACTAGACTCAGACCCTAGAGATTGGATACAAATGTGCTAAAACATACTCAAATACAAAATAATATGAAAACATTTTGTTTTTTTAGCTAGGAAATACCTTCCATTGGATCCACCAAAGGCAACAAGAATATCGAACAAGATGACTCAGACTAGAACATCTCCTAAAGATTTGTACAATGTTGTTTGTGATTAGGTTTTAGTCTAAAATTAATCTTAACTATGTCTGAATATAAATGTATGTTAATTTTGACAAACGATAATAACAAATACATTATAAAAAATAGAATAAGTCTTAGAGGAGACTACTTGTGACATCAAAGATGAAACTAAAAATCACCACAAAGAGAGCTTTGAGTTTGAAGAAAGTTGTGTAGATCTAAATGACATACTTGATGTGGAAGAAAACCATCTAAGTTTTATGATTGTCACCAAAAGGCATAGTGGGATAATTGCTTCCCAAAAGGAACAACCAATGCTTAACATCTTTGACCATGTTTTTACTTGACTCCAATGTAAAAACTTATATATATATGTGTGTGTGTGTGTGTGTGTGTGATAAATATAAAAAAACATAAGTCTCACGCAAGATGAAAATATGTAATATACAAACTTTAACTACACAATAATAATAACAATTTAGTAATATTGAAAATGAAAACATCTTATAAATATTCGAATTCAAGCTTCTGTGATCCATATCATAATGTATAAAATATTTTTCGGAAGAAGTCACATTGAAGATTTTGGTCAACGTGTTTCAAACCAGCAAGTGTGGTTCATCTTCAAGACGCGATGAAGAAACATATCAAGGAAGAGGTTAAATAGGAAAAAAAGTCATCCTAACAACTAGGAGAAAATGACTATATTTGACCAAGGGAGGAAAGGGGAAAATTTTAAATAAATTTAATTTAATTTATTAATGGTTTAATATCTTATTTAAAATTTAAAGTTTTAAATTTAATTAAATATTTATTTATTTATTTGTTAATCTATTTATTATTATTATTATTATTATTATTATTTTTATCAACCTATTCCTTAACGGCTATATTTGGTTAGGGTTATAATAATGTTTAATTTATTTCTAAAAGGGTTTGATGTTATTTAAATATTCTATTAAATAATCCCAACCGTTAATATTTGCCTAGGGTTTACTTAATAATAATTTTTTTATTTCATTTGAAAATTACTAATATTATAATTATATATAATAATAATTATTATTATATATATAATACTAAATTTTAGAATACTATAAATAATAATAATAATAATAATATTATTATTATTATTATTATGATATATAGATATATATATATATATATATATATATATATATATATATATATATATATTATATATATATATATATATATATGGATATTAAATTTCAACAATACTAAATACTACTATATGTATATATATACTAACATTAGATAATAAAATTATCAATACTAATAATAATATTAATATTAAAAAAAAATTAAGAAGAGAGGGCGGGAATCTAGCAGCTACTAATTTTCCAGTTGTCATCCCTATTAATATTACTAGAAGACCTCTCAATTTCAATGGCTTCCCTAAACTTACGATGATGAAAGTGAGGAATCTTAGCGATAACCCTAGCCTCCTCAATGCATATATGGTGCTTGGTCTTTTTTGCATGTTTGGCCAAAGCCGAGGATATGGTCCTCCCATGCTTGATATCAGCAGCGTGTTCCTTAATCCTCTGGTTAATGGAACGACCAGTTTCACCAATGTATGAGGTTCCATAGGAACAAGGGATGATATAAAGACCTTTCATCTCCATAGGGTTCACCTTGTCTTTGACAGATTTTAGGGAGCTTCTGATGGTGCTGAGGGGTCTAAAGGTCAAGGGAATATTATGCTTTTTTAGGATTCTTGCAATTTTGTCTGTGGTCCCCTAGATGAAGGGGAGGTGGACTCCTGAACTGCGGTCAATGGGTTCTTTCTTGACCTTGGGACCATTACTCGCTTTGAGGAATGCTTTGACACCCTGTTGCCAACTATAACCATTCTGGACAAAGACATCAAGGAGATAGGACTTTTCTTTAGAAAAGTGGTCGTCATTAGAAATTCTTAGAGCACGAGTGGCTAACATGCTGAGAACAGCCATCTTTTGAGCGGGGAAATGGTGGGAATTGGCATGAAGATATTGCTCAGTATGAGTCTTTTTTAGATACACCTCATGGGAGAATGATCTATCAACTTTCGTAGAAATGAGGACATCAAGAAAAGGAAGGCAACCATCAAATTCAGTCTCCATGTAAACTTAATGGAATTAGACTGATTATTGAGATGTTGGAAAAAGAGATCTAATTTATTGGGGCCATGTTGCCAAATGGTGCAGGTGTCACCAACAAACCGTTTCCAAAGCTTAGGTTTAAATAGACCTGAGGATAAAGCCTTGGATTCAAAATCTTCCATGGACAGGTTAGCAACGATAGGGGATGGGGGGGGAACCCATGGCCACCCCACAGGTTTGTTCATAGAACACACCTTCAAAACAGAAAAAAAGTAGAAGTGAGGCAGATCTCAACCAATTTAGCCGTGTCGGGATCCGTAAGATGAAAGATGACATCAAGAGCTTCATTAATGGGGATTCTAGTGTACAAGGAAACAACACCAAGCATCCTGAAAAAGCATAATATTCCCTCGGCCTTTAGACCCCTCAGTACCATATCAAGCATGGGAGGACCAAATCCTCGGCTTTGGTTGAACATGCAGAAAAGACCAAGCACTATATATGCATTGAGGAGGCTAGGGTTATCGCTAAGATTCCTCACTTTCATCATCGTAAGCTTAGGGAAGCCATTGAAATTGAGAGGTCTTCCAGTAATATTAATAGGGATGATGGCTGGAAAATTAGTAGCTGTTGGGTTCCCGCCCTCTCTTCTTATTTTATCATCATTATTATTATTATTATTATTATAATTAATATTATTATTAGTATTGATAAATTTTATTATCTAATGTTTTGTGTGTGTGTATATATAGTAGTATTTAGTATTTAGTATATAGTAGTATTTATTTCAACAATACTAAATACTACTATGTATATATATATATATATATATATATATATATATATATATATATATATATATATATATATATATATATATAGATAGTAGTAATTTTTATATTAAATAATAATTATTATTAGTAATTTTTAAATGAAAAAAAAAAAAAAAAAAAAAAAAAAAACAAAAAAACTATTATTAGTAAAACCCCAGGCAAATATAATAGTTGGGATTAGTTAATAGAATATTTAAATAACATCAAAACCTTTTAGAAATAAATTAAACATTATTATAGCCCTAATCAAATATAGTTGTTAAGGAATAGGTTGATAAAAAAAATAAATTAAATAATAAATAAATAAAACATTTAATTAAATTTAAAACTTTAAATAAGATATTAAACCATTAATAAATTAATTAAATTTATTTAAATTTGTCCCCTTTCCTCCCTTGGTCAAATAGAGTCGTTTTCTCCTAGCTGTTAGGTTGACTTTTTTTCCTATTTAACCTCTTCCTTGATATGTTTCTTCATCGTGTCTTGAAGATGAACCACACTTGCTCATTCGAAACATGTCGACCAAAATCTTCAATGTGACTTCTTCCGAAAAATATTTTAGACATTAACTTAGAAATAATAAATAGGATAGAGATATCATCATCAAAGTAAATTGAGTTAACAATATGGAGAAATAATGAAGAACATATTAGCTTTTGGATCAACATAAAAACATCCCCTCAATTTTACACCTTATTTTAATATTATGAAATCCTCCCTAAAAATTTATTAATTAATGTCATGCAACTTCAAGCTAATAACATAGAATTTAAATCATAATAACCACTACATAAAAACATGTTGTCACGTAGTGTACAACAATTTTTTTTCCATGCATATGTTTTTCTTCTACATGTTATGATGAGGTTATATTCATTGACAACTCCAATTAATATATTACCTAGGCCTTGTGTTCCTTGATATACTTCTTGGCCCTTTAAAAAAATCAAATTTTCAGTTTTTGAATTGTTTTAAATTTTGCAGTGTCTAGTTGCACCTTTTTATTTTTCTCCCATTCTTCATTACTTTTCCTCTTCTTCAACACAAATTCTGGCTCTACATCAAATTCCTTTGCATCTTCTTAATTTGTTGTTGATCCAACAAAAAATAGACTTATTTTAACATAATCCAAGTTACAAGGCAAACATTCATTTTTCCATGAGTCTCTCAAAAGCAAAAGGCTAACCATTATTGCATTAATTTCAAAAGCAATATTCAAAAGAAAGTAGCATCTTTCAAATATTCAACCAAATATTTAGAGAATTTGTCAACCTCTATTAATAGAACTATTACTTTTGAACTTTTGGAAATACAACCAACTAAAAAAAAAAAATTGTCCACGTTTTGACTTGAACAAGATTGGCTAGTGGGATTAAAAATCAAGACTATAGCTTCAAGTAAATGAAATATCCACAACAATAAGAATAGGATAAGGAACCATTACACTAGATTTAACACCAAATTAATATGTTTGTTACAATCATCACCAAAAACACAAGACCATCCTTTCAAGTCTCGTCTGAGTGTACCCCACCTTAGTACACTAAAAAGAAAGGGAGACATTTTCTAGAAATGTTGTAATTGAAAAATTAAAAAAAAAAAATTTGAGGTGTCTGGAGTATGTCTCAATGTCACGTGAATCAATCTCTATCAAGTACCCAACAAGCTGAAGATGGAGATTCAACTTTACTAGGAAAAATTTTACACAAAGTTGGCAAAGTTGGTATTAAATTGGTTCAAGTGTTTTTTTTAATGATAGCACTAGGGGTTTATTCCATATTAAAAGATATGAACTAATCAATAGCTCAATTCTTCACTAATACACTGTAAGTACCTATAGACAAAGTTCGTCAACAATATGAGGAGGAATTCATGTGGAAAAAGAGAGTATGTAGAGCATGTAAGACCTCTATGCCCTAAAAATATATTCCAAGAAGTAAATCTCTAGGATTTAGACCAGAGGAAAATGATTTTGCAGTCTTTCATACTAAACATGGTTCTATGTGGCTACAAAATATGAGAACACTAGACAAAAAACAGAATATGGGAAAACAAGGAAAAAAACATGCTATTCATCTTCTCACGTGATATTTAAGGAGATAACTCAAAAGAGATATAGATGGAAGAAGAAAATATGGCGACTAGATATGAAAGCAATCTACCAAATGATACTTATACAACAATATAATAAATGGAGGGATTAAACTTCCTAAAAGAGAAATAATTTTGATTAATAGAAGGTTCAAAAGTGAGGAACATTATACTAGAAAGTTGATCATTCAAGAGAAAGGGATTTGGAATCTTAACAAGAACATAAAAACGTCCCCTCGATTTCACACCTTGCTTAAATATGATGAAATCCATTCCTAAAAAATTATTATATAATGTCATTCAACTTCAAGCAAAGAACATAGAATTTAAATCATAATAACCACTACATCAAAAGTTTTGTCACCTAGTGTACAACAATTTGTTTCCACATACATGTTTTTATTCTACATGGTATGGTGAGGTTATATTCATTGACAACTCCAATTAACATATTAGTTTTGAAATGTTTTCAACTTTGCAACATCTAATTACACCTTTTTATTTTTCCCCATTCTTCATTACTTTTCCTCTTCTTCAAGAAAAGTAACTTGCACTACATCAACTTTCTTTTCCTCTTCTTCTAGAAAAATAATTGGCACTAGATCAACTGCCTTTTCCTCTTCTTCATCCATTTTTGATCCAACGAAAAAAAACTTATTTCAACATAATCCAACTTACAAGGAAAGTGTTCACTTTTCTTGCATGCGTCTCTTGAAACAAGAAGGCTGGCCATTATTGCATTAATTTAAAAAGAAATATTCATAAGAAAGTAGCATATTTTGAGCCCCAAGTGTTAGCTCAATTGGTCGAGTTCCCATAGTTAAAAAACACCTTGTTAATGGGAGGTCACGGGGTCAATTCTCCTCAATGATCTTGGGGTTAGGCGCTACTTATGAGCTGGCGGGAAGTGATATATCCAGGTAGATCTGCATAGATAGTTGTCATGGATGTAGCGGCTACTCATCTCTGGTGTCTGTGAACCACATTGAAAAAAAAAGAGCCATCTTTGAAATATTCAAAGAATCTGACAACATCTATTAACAAAACTATCACTTTTGAAATTTGAGAAACACAACCAGCCAGAAAATAAATTAAATAAGTTATGTCCAAGTCCTCACTTGAAAAAGCTTGGCTAGTGGGATTAAAAATCAAGACTATAGCTTTAAGAAAACAAAATCTCCACAACAATAACAATAGAGTAAGGAACCATTACACTAGTTGTGTTCAATAGAATAAGGAAACATTAAACTAGTTGTAACAAAAATTAATATGATTGTTACAATCACCACCAAAAACACAAGACCATCCTCTCGAGTCTCATCTAAGGGTACACCACCTTCGTCTAAATGTACTCGGCCTTACTGCACTAAAAAGAAATGGTGGCATTTTGTAGAAATATTGTAATTGCAAAATCTTATTTTATTTTTTGAGGTTTTTGGAGTCATATCAATGTCACATGACTCGAACCCTATTAAGTAGTCAACAAGCTCAAGATGGAGAGTCACTTCACTAGGAAAAAATCTGAACAAAGTTGGTATTAAATTGGTTCAGGTGTTTTATTAATGATAACACTAGGGTTTTACTCCATATTAAAAGACATGACCTCATCAATAGCTCAGTGCTCCACCAATACTCTGTAAGTACCTACATACGGAGTTCAACAACAACCTAAGGAGGAATTCATGTGGATAAAGAAGTATGTATAACATGGAAGGCCAACTCTATGCCCTAAAAATAGAATATAAGAAGTAAATCTATAGGATTCAAACCATAGGAAAAGGATTTTGTAGTCAATCATATTGAACATGGTTTTTTGTGGCTGTAAAATATGAGGAAACAAGAAAATAAATAGAAGATGGGAAAAAAAGTAAACAAACATGTTATTCATCTTCTCATGTGACAGTTAAGAAGAGAAACCAAATGAGATATAACTAGAAGAAGAAAATATGGCCATTGGATAGGGAAGCAATATACCAACTAATACTTATACAAAAATATAATAAATAGAGGAATTATATTTCCCAAAAGGAATTAGACTTCCTAAAAGAGCAATAATTTTGATCAATAACAGGTTCAAATGTGAGGAGAATTATGCTAGAAAGTTAATCATTTAAGAGAAAGGGCTTTGGAATCTCTAACAAGAACATAAAAACCTCCCCTCAATTTCACACCTTGTTTTAATATGACGGAATCCATTCTTGAAAATTTATTATATAATGTCATGCAACTTCAAGCAAAGAACATAAATAATAATATAAATAATGATTAAATGAGTAGATAAACTTATGATATAAATAACAATATTATGATTAAATAATAATATAAAACAATGATTAATAAAAAATTAATATAATAAATAATATAATTAATAAATAAGATAATAATAATATAAAATTAATTAATAATTAATATAAATAATATTAATAATATAATTAATGATATAATCAATAATATAAAATAATATTAAATAATATATACAATAATGATTAATAATAATAATAGTAAATAATTATCATAAATAATAACATAATAATGTAAGAACAATAAATAATACTAAATAATATGAATAAATGATGGACAATGATTAAATAAATATAAGTAATGAAATAATAGCAATAAGCAAGCCAATTAGTTAGCCATATTCTCTTTACAACAACCTTTTACATATTTATCAAAACCCTTTTCTTTCTTTTCTCCATACATCAGTCCTGATGATGAGTCTAGGTCTAGACTCGAAACGTCGACCAATATAAAGATGAACACTGTGGAAAATCCGAATCCCTCTCAGAAAAGAACATAAAATTTAAATAATAAGAACCACTACATAAAAAGTTGTTGTCACTTGCTGTACGATAATTTTTTCAATGCACATGTTTTTATTCTACATGGGATGATGAGGTTATATTCATTGACAACTCCAATTACCACATTACCTAGTCCTTGTGTTCCTTGATATACTTCTCGGCCCTCTAGAAAATCAATTTTTTATTTTGAGCTATTTTCAATTTTGTAGCATCTAATTGCAACTTTTTATTTTTCTCCCATTCTTCATTACTTTTCCTCTTCTTCAACAAATATTACAGAACTACATCAACTATCTTTTCCTCTTCATCCATTTTTTATCCAACAAAAATAATAAACTTATTTCAACATAATCCAACTTATAAGGAAAGCGATAATTTTTCCACGAGTTCTTTTAAACCAAAAGGCTGGCCATTATTGCATTAGTTTCAAAAGCAATATTCAAAATAAAGTAGCATCTTTCAAATATTCAATGGAATATTTAAAGAATCTTTCAATCTCTATTAATAAAACTATTACTTTTGAACTTTGATCAACACAACCAATAAGAAAATAAGTTCTATCCAAGTCCTCACTTGAAAA
Source organism: Pinus taeda (assembly GCA_000404065.3). Classification (NCBI taxonomy): domain Eukaryota; kingdom Viridiplantae; phylum Streptophyta; class Pinopsida; order Pinales; family Pinaceae; genus Pinus; species Pinus taeda. The sequence continues at coordinate 16,885 of APFE030271507.1, read as the reverse complement.
ATCCTAGCCAGTGGGATTAAGAATCAAGACTATAGCTTCAAGAAAATGAAATCTCCTCAACAATAAAAATAGAATAATGAACGATTACACTAGGTATAATACGGAAACATTACACTATATGTAATACCAAACTAATATTCTTGTTGAAGTCATCACCAAAAACAAAATACCATCCTATCGAGTCTCATCTAAGTGTACCCCACCTTACTGCACTAATATGAAAGGGAGGCATTTTCTAGAAATATTGTAATTGAAAATTCTTAAAAAACTTTTTGAGGTGTTTGTAGTAAGTCTCAACATCACATGACTCGAACTCTTTCAATTACACAACAAACCTGAGATGGAGAGCCAATTTTACTACGAAAAAATATGCACAAAGTTGGTATTAAATTGGTTTAGTTGTTTTGTTAATGATAACGCTATCGGTTTATTCCATATTAAAAGATATGAACTCATAAATAACTCAGTGCTTCACCAATACACTATAAGTACCTATAGATAGAGCTCATCAATGATCTAAGGATGAAGTCGTGTGGACAAAGAGAGTACGTATAGCATGGAAGGCCTCTATGCCCTAAAAATATATTCCAAGAAGTAAATCTCTAGGATTTAGACTAGAGGAAAAGGATTTTGCAATCAATCATACTGAACATGGTTCTCTATGGCTATAAAATATGAGGACACTACACAACATATAGAAGATGAGAAAACAAGTAAAACACCATGTTATTCATCTTCTCATGTGATAGTTAAGGAGAGAACCCAAATGAGATATAATTGGAAGAAGCAAATATGGTCACTAGATATGAAATCAATCTACCAACTAATACTTATACAAAAATATAAAAAATGGAGGAGTTAGACTTCCTAAAGGAGCAATAATTTTGATCAATAGTAGGTTCAAAAGTGAGGAACATTATGTTGGAAAGTATTCAAGAGAAATGGTTTTGGAATCTCTAACAATAACATAAAAACCTCCCCTCAATTTCACACCTTACTTTAATATGATAAAATCCATTCCTAAAAATTTATTATATAATGTCATGCAACTTCAAGCAAAGAACATATAATTTAAATCATAATAACCACTACATCAAAATTTGTATCACCTAATGTACATCAATTTTTTTCCACGTACATGTTTTTAGTCTACATGGTATGATGATGTTATATTCATTGAAAAATCCAATTAACATATTACCTAGTCCCTTTGTTCCTTGATATACTTCTCTTCCTTCTAGAAAACCAATCTTCAATTTTGATCTATTTTCAATTTTGCAACATCTAATTGCACCTTTTTATTTTTATCCCTTTCTTCATTACTTTTCCTCTTCTTCAACACAAATTCTGGCACTACATCATCTGCCTTTGCCTCTTCTTCATCTATTTTTGATCCAACAAAAAATAAACTTTTTCAACATAATCCAACTTACAATGCAAACATCCATTTTTCCATGATTCTCTTAAAACCAAAAGGATGGCCATTATTGCATTAATTTCAAAAGAAAGTAAAATCTTTTAAATATTCTGAGAATCTGTCAACCTCTATTAACATAACTATTACTTTTGAACTTTGTGAAACACAACGAACCAAAAAATAAATTAAATAAGTTCTATCCAAGTTCTCACTACAACAAGTTTGGCTAGTGGGATTAAAAATCACGACATTAATTTCAATCAAATGAAATTTCCTCAACAATAACAACAAATACGGAAGCACACTAGATGTGTTCATTAGAATAAGGAACCATTATACTAGTTGTAACACCAAACTAATATGCTTTTTACAATCATCACCAAAAACACAAGACCGTCCTCTCAAGTCTCTTTTAAGTGTACGCCACCTAACTGCACTAAAATGAAAGGGAGGGAATTTATGGAAATATTGTAATTGCGGAATCTTAATCTTTTTTTTGAGATATTTGGAGTAAGTCTTAATTTCACATGACCCTAACTCTCTCTAGAATGTCAACAAACACGAGATGGAGAGTCAACTTTGACACTAGGCAAAAATCTGCACAAAATTGGAAAAGTTGTTATTAAATTGGTTCAAGTGTTTTGTTAATGATACACCTAGGGGTTTATTCCACATTAAAAGACTTGAACTCATCAATAGCTCAATGCTTCACCAATACAATGTAAGTATCTATAGATGGAGTTGGTTAACAATCTATCGAGGAAGTAATGTAGACAAAGAGAGTACATAGATCATGGAAGGCCTCTATGCCCTAAAAATAGTTTCCAAGAAGTAAATCTCTAGGATTTAGACCAAAGGGAAAGGATTTTGTAGTCAGTGATGATGAACATGGTTCTCTATGGCTACAAAATATGAGGACACTAGCCAACAAATAGAAGATGGGCAAATAAGGAAAAAAACATGTTATTTATCTTCTCAGATGACAATTAAGCAGAGAACGCAAATGAGATATAAATGGAAGAAGCAAATATGGCCATTGGATATGAATTAATATGCTAATTGATACTTATAAAAAATATAATAAATGAAGGAATCAGAATTCCCAAAAGGAATTACATTTACTAAAACAACAATAATTTTGATTAATAACAAGTGCAAAGGTGAGGAATATTCTTTTGGAAAGTTTATCATCCAAGATAAAGGGATTTGGAATCTTTAACAAGATATTTCATAGGGGAAGATGAAAGCCACAATTGAAGGGAAAAAAGGTATATGTTGATTCTAATTCCAATACTTGTTACAAGACCTCCAAAGGAGGATATAGTCATTTCATGGGCACATCCACACACTACTCAAATTGATTGATTTTAGGGTTGGAAATGGTTCTTCCATTGGAAGTTCAAGGCACTAAAATCGATCATTTTTTTGGTGGTTAGTACTAAATAATAACATTGAAAGCATCCATGGGATCTGAAACAAAAGAATATCTCACTTGCCCACCTTGCGATTGGATCTAAATAAGTAATTTCATTGAAGGTATCAAAAACCACCTAGGAAGAAACCAATATGCTTCTATAGTCGTTCTACTTCGTGAAGATCCAATGCTTCTCTACTTGGAATCCACATTGCATAAAGAAGGAACTTAATATAGTCCCCGAGAATTTCCTTGAAGAAATATTAGCCTAAATGAAGTGAACTCAATAATTTCTCAGCCTAGAATGAGTTCCATAAGCTTTGAAAAGGTGTTTGACCAATTCCCTTATGAGTAGACTATCCACAATCACCCACGCTAGTTTTTTGTAAAATGGACACCTTTGTGCAAAAATTGCATTGGTTCTTACTAGGAAAAACCTTAGCTTCAGAGATAGTCAAATAAAATAACTTTAAACCAATGGAATCACATAAGAGGTGTTCTCCTAGTAAAAAAGATGGAGCTCAAATATATGTAAGGATTTTCTCCTTACATTATTCTTCATGGTTGAATTGATAGGGAAACCAAGCTCTAATCCTAATTGAACTTGTAGGAGGAGGAAGTGAAGGTACAAGAAAGTGTATGTGAGGCTTCTATCATCCCTTTCTTTTCTTTTCTTTCTAAAATTTGATTCCAAAACAAATTCATACAGGAGTTGTTCTTAGACATGTAGGGGACAAATGGAGAATTGACAATGATGACATGGTTTATGTACTAATCCTATTACCTTGATAAATATCACAATTAGAGAATGATAAATATTAGGAAGACCTTAGTTACATTTTTGTGCTTTTTCATATTAAACTTCAAACTATGGTATTCATATTTTCTTACTAAGAAAAAATTATCTCTAAGCCTAGGTAGCTTAAAACTTGAAAGCTTCAATAAAAAAAAAGTTGAGCAACATTAATCTACAAACACATTGTTGGAAATTATGAACAAAAAAAACACTCAAATCTATTGAAAGTACTTAATTGTGTAGATATATCCTTTTCCCTAAGTTTCCCTCATCTCATCATACTTTGTTCCCTAGAAAGTGAATGTCAAAATTTATACATGTTGGAAAATAAATATATACAAAACAAAACAAAATATTATTAAAATAATTTTGGATACATATGCTCCTAGTGGAGATTTTGTACCATCTCCTTGGGGACTTAGTTTTCTCATCAATTCCTTTGTTTGTCCCGCTAACCCAAAGATTGAACATAAAATGTATGAGCCACACAATACAATTTATGTGATTAAATTCATTCACAATTAGAAGAAAAATATATATATACATAGTAATACTTGTGGTGCTTGTACATCAACATGTTCATGAGGTAAAATTTATTCCACTGATTTGAGGAATTCATCATTTAAAAATGACGAAAACTACATAGTTCAAATAAAGATATAGGTTATTTTTTGAGACAAAATGTATATACAGTTAAACATAGTAAATTTACGTAACATTCATTATAGCTAATCTTTTTAACGTGATTTTATAGTTCATTAATCATATCTTTGTAGAACCTACCTCGCCAAGGCTTTGAATGTCACGAGCCATGAATAAGTTACAATGATCTCTACAAGATGGCGCATATCTCTTAAGATCTGGTCGATCCATCTCTCTCAATACCTCACCTGGAAAATAATAAATGGTGTAATTTATTCCTCTCTCTCTGAATGTTTCCTCTTCCCTAAGCCAATTTCCACCCCTTTCAAAGCATCCTAAAGAAGCCCCCTAATATTCTCCCTTTCTTAAGTTGTTGTGTTAGATGAAACAACAAGCTCATATCGATGTGAAACCACTCTAGGTGTTCGAGGTGCTAAACAAAGTGTTGGAGCTCTAAATCCAACATCTTGCATAACATCATGTCATTCATACGTACAACCTTTCCCAGCTCCATAGAATTTGGATCTTGCATCTATATGTTTGGGATCCATGTGCTCTCGAAACTCAGTGTACAACATCCTTGCAAAATATTGTGGAACCTCAACATTATTGGTGAACTTCCCATATGCATACAAGAACTTCTGATAAATAAATGGTGCAATATTAAGGTCATTAAACCTTGCAACCTTTAGACATTTTTTGTCTTTGGGTCGCAAGTCAAATAATGACAAGGCCATTTCTTTAGTGTCCCTTCTTTTCATTTCATTATAGGAGTTTCTACCAATAACTGAAGATCTCCTCCTATGTATCATGTCAAAAAAAACCTTGGTTGTCATTCCAACCCCATGGTACACCTCTATATGACTCTCCAAACAATGTAAAACTATTTGAAGACAATATCGAGTAGGGCTAGAGAGATTGGTATTTTTTAGCTCATTCTGCAATCTTGTGGAATGCTCCTTCATCCCATTAATAGTAAGATCTGAGATGTTTTCTTCCCAATGCATCTCCTCAAGAACATCTCCAATATGGGGTAAAGAGGATCATAGTTTGGATTGTGGGCATACTATTGCACTCTATGACCTCTCTTGCCACAATGAGATCCTATAGGAGGACGGTCAAAACCTGTAACATGTTAATTGTTCACATACTATTTAAATGTAAATAAAGTGCACTAGGATCATTCATATTTAAAAATGTATACATTTAAAATTATCTAGTGGAAAAACTTTCCCATTCTCTGAGTTTCTTATTGGAAAATGATTGTGCCCTTATGAGGAAACAAACTCAGAGCTATTAGATCTTATACAAAACATCAAATTGTTAATCATGCATAAGTACGTGAGACACAAGATAGCTTTTAACATTAAACGTGCCTTGAACAAGATTTATGTTAAGCATTCACTTGAACACTCTTGGATGGGTGGATCAGAATCAATATGGCCAAATTGATGCTCATTTGATTCATATATAGATGATGATATTTTTCACATTAAATATGTGTGAAAGAAGAAATTATTCACATGTTAAACATTAAATTTACACTGTAAACTTGAACATGTTAACTAGCAATTGAACATCTACTTGCACCACACACATAAGATCCCTCAAAAATTGCATCTACTCATGAGGGAATCCATATAAATAGATCTATATGCAGGGCTTGTACAAAACGTCAAATTGTTAATCACAAGTATGAGACACATTGGATAAGTTTTCATGATAAATTTTCGTGCATTGAACATCTCACTTCAAGATTTATGTTCATATTTTACTCAAACACACTCTATCAAACAATGGGTTAGTTTTCGAAGGAAGAGTACTCAAATGAGACACTCAATACACGTGTGGGTCCAAATAATTATGGACAACTTCAATCACAACCCATGCACCTGTTGACAACGAGATTTCTTCACATTAAACACATGCAAAAGAATAGTATTCAAATATTAAACATTAAATTTATAGCATATCACCAAACATGTTTACTAACAATCAAATGTGTACTTGTAGCATGCCCAAGAGACCTCTATGAATGGCGTCTAATATTCCTATTGGAACCTGACACTGATCCTCCCATGGAGAGGTCTTGCAAGGGGTCATTGGAAGGGTTGTTTGATGCCATTGTTCCTATATACAAAATGACTAGTTATTAATATTGGATTTTATTTTGATAAATATCAAACTTGATTTTAACATACAACTTATGTTCTTTAAAATAAATCAACATGAAAACATATATTCTATAGTTTTTATCACAGAGTATTTATTTTATTATCAAGAGTTCTCAATTTCAAAATTGTTATTATTACTCATAAATAAATTAACTTTTAGAAACCAATACTTATCTGTATTATTGCATTGCCATTATCCATGATGGCATTGGAAAGTATTTTCATTGTCCCATTGATTACCAAAGATGTTATCAATTAAGTAGCATCCTCAAGCCAACCCCATGTCAACTTAAAAAGATCCATCTAATGACCCAACCAAGTTCAATTTCACTCGGGGTAAATTAAACTTTCATTAAAAAAAAAATCCCCAAATGGAACCAAAAAATGATACCACTTATTGGATGCTCAATTCATCTTCCAAACCAATGAACATATGTAGACCCTATCCAAGATATTAAGTAGATGATGGTAATTCTCATACATACGTGCAACACAAATATATGCGTACATCATCCTTGCATTTTTGCAACAATTTTCCTTCAAAACAATAATACTCAAGTTCTTTGATAATAATTGAATACATTGAACTCTATTAAAGACCTCATTAGGATATAGATGGCTAGATATACTAACTAGAATAGTCTCAGTCCTTGATATCAACCACAAATTGTGAATAATTGTTGAATTTCTAAAAGAAAATTTTCAACTTTCATGAAATATTAGAATGATAGAACTTGATAGCTAATTAAAGTCAAATTCAATATCATTGCAAACCCATTTTCTGGTGTGCAAATCCAAAAATCACTGACACCATAAAAAATTATGAAGCTTCAAAACAATGTTCATGTAAGAATTGTTGAAGAATGAGTGTATGCAAATTAGAATTTCAACTACAACTATAGAGGAATGATAGTCCTTGCATCATACTTCTACTAATTCAATTGATCAAATTTGTGAAGAATTTATCATATTCAATAAAAACTATATGTTGATTACTAGTGGAGATTTTGAGGAGGAAATGCAATTGAGCACCTAATATTGTGGAGTTTGTTGGAGCATTATGGAGATTGCTTTTCACTTATTATTATTAGAGGAGGGGGAGCCTATTATTGTAGCCCAAAGTCAATGTGAACATGTAGAGAGGAAACACTAATGTTGTATGAGGGTTGTGCATGCAACATAAAAGAACTATGTTATTGAGAAGGAGTTGTCACCACACAAAAAAACTAGTGAAACCATAATAGCCATAAGGCCAAAATACCAAGTTACCAAGATTCAACTTTTTTAAAGAAAACAAAAAAAATTGCCAACTCAAAATCTAATTCTTCCTTCAATGGTTCTCAAAAAGTTCTTAAAAAAATATTTAGCTTAATTTCTCCTGGAAAATTTGGCATATGTTCTAATACTTGTATGCCCACTCGTACTTCATGAAGAGAGAATCACAAACTATACAACTACCAGAATGCTTATAACCATTGTATTCTGGAAAGAGGGATGAATTTGTGTCCCAATAAGATTTTGGCAATATTATTGTGTGGCAATATTCATCGAAGGCATGATAACTTACGATGTTATTGATGCATCATCTTCTCTTTTGAATTCAAAGAATTATTTTACAGGACGTATGATCCTTGGCATGTTATTTTAGGTCAAATAAAAAATCTTGAATTATCTTCTTACCAACATTTTCCTAATTACATTATTGAGGTTTTAGTTCATAAATATTCTTGAGAGAAAGCATAGAATGAATTTTATGTGTAGATTAATAATAAAAGAATGAAAAGGGGGGAATTTTGGTTTCCTTCTACTTCAAAATCACAAACTAAAGATTTTTGATGTAGCATTATTTAAGCAATTCCTATGTCAAGTTCTACTAACTAGGCGATGGATTCAATTATAAATTTAGCTACTTCACTTTCTCTTTAAATTTTTTATAACAATTGTATGGTTTTCATTGCATTTTTGGTTAAATTATCTAATTTGTTTACCGTGTTTTGGGCGGGAATGATCATCCTAGTCATTACAACATCACTTCTATATAGTAAAGGGAAACTAACAAATTATTGAGATGCATTGGAACAAATAATGGTGGGGGATTAATAATAATAGTTTAAAATATTTCGAGAAATCAGTTATTCAAGGAGAGAATGACGATGGAAGCTAGGGTTTTGCATGTCTATGACCATCTATTCCCCTCCGCGGTGAGGCAAGGCTTTGTCTCAAACACATTTTTCGTATCATGGTGCAGCGATAACTCTCTGGATTATCTTTTTTGCAAGGATTGATCTCCTCTCCCACCTTTGTTTTTAGAGGATCAATATACGTTTAGCTGTAAATTATGTATGACTACCGAGGGAGCATGCCGAAAAATAAATTGTTGGAAATATCCTTTTGATCTATCTCCACATGCAGATTCATGGATCTCATGACGGTGTTGTTTTCTGTGGTATGCGGATCGCAGAAGCCCTAAAGTTTCTGCCTCGCCCCCCCCGGCACATACATTATCGCAGTGGAAGAAAATGATGATCCCAAATCCGAAGTAGTCACTCAATATCCCCGACACATAAAGGTGGTTGTGATGGATCATGCACGAAGTATAGGGGAATGGTTTTCATTACCACATAGCTCCAAAGTGTATTAACCCTGTGCAGTATCTATCGATCCAAACAGGAGATGATGGGAGGACTTCACTGGACAATATTTCTCAGGCTAGAAACACCGACCTTATCGTTTCTCATTGGATCTCACGATTTTCTGAAGAGAGGGATGTATGACAAAGATATTAATTCCAGATCTGCATAGCTTTTTCTGAATACAGACTAAACTTTCGAATGAGTTATACCCAACGTACTTACTAGATCCTCGCAGGGGTTCTACAAAACAGTGTTTTTGGATCTCACTACATCAAGCTATCAAGGCTTTTAAAAAGGCCAACAAAGAAACTTGTCATAAGAACAAAAACATGGATGAATTTTTTTGGCAAAGTGAACCTTCCATACATCCTTGGGATCACACACAAGATTTCCCACATCCTAAAAAGAATTAATATTTTAGCCACCTTCAAACCTTTAAACACCATTCGTAGTTATCTCAATTTGGTTAGAGATATGATTGACCCTAAATGTAAGAAATGTGTTTATTTAGTTCCATGCTCTTGTGGGGTTCCATATGTTGGGGAGACTGGTCAATCTATAAAAAATATAATCCGATAACATTATGTTAATATTAAAAATAATCATTCAAAAAACTCAAAACGTTCCAATAAAACCAAACATCAAATTTGCATTGAAAAAACTTACATCCTTGCTCAAATTGACCACTACATCCACAGAAAATTTAGAGAGACCATAGAAATCAATAAACATATGAATAACTTCAATAGGGATGAAGGATGGATTATAAGTAAAAATTGCATTCCTACCTTAACATCTAAAACAATATCTTCCCAAACCCCCTCCCCTCAAAAGGTCCCAATAATTAATAACCTCCCCCTAGAATTTATTATATAATATCATTCTTTATCATTCAAAACACACTATTTAAAATTAAGAACAAATACATTAATTTTTTTTTTTTTATATAACTAACATATTAATAAAATTTAACAAATAATTTAATCATATACATCAAATATTATAATTAATTACCATTAAATAGCAATATAACACATTCATATAAACCTTAATAAATTTACCAATAACATAAGATATTTAATTTATTAAATACACAACATAATTATATGATCTTTAATAATTTCATTAATAGCACAATAAATTAAAAAAACCTCTTTTTCTTTTAGGGTTTTTATTGTTAGTTATTTTCTCAACCATATTTTCCTATTTATTATCATCCTTGGTTTAATCAGTTTTCCACATTTCTTCGTATCCTAAAGATGAACCACAGTTGTGGGTTTGAAACGTCAATCATTTAACTATCATAAATGTGATGGATCTGGAAAGCTATTTGAAACAAGATAACAATCGCAGAAATATTAAATCTAAATTCCATTAAAACTTCTTCCATTTCCTTTACAAAGATGTGATAGGATAGCCAATCTTAGAGAAAATTTTGATGAACCTCTTGTAATAAACTATTAGTCCCATGAATGATCTGACCTCATCCACATTCTTTGGAGCTAGCCACTCCATGATAGACTTGATCTTTTCTGGGTCCACTGTTATCCCCTCCTTAGAAATAACATGTCCCAAGTAATTAATATGAGACTTAAAGAAATTACACTTGTTGAAATTGACATACAACTTATGATCTCTCAATACTGCTGCCAGGTGCTTTGAAAGTTCCTCCTCATTCTTTGAATATACCAATATATCATCAACAATGATGATCACAAACTTATCCAGATAAGGGAACAACACATTGTGCATCCAACACATGAAGGTAGTTGGAGCATTGGTATGACCAAAAAGAACCACCACAAACTCATAGTGCCCATACCTTGTATGAAGTGTAGTATTGTAGATGTCTTCTTCTTTGATGCACACATGATGACATCCTAATCTCATATCAATATTTGAAAATACTGCAACTCCCTTCAACTGATTGAACAAATCATCAATCGGAGGCAATGGATACCTGTTCTTGATAGTCACCTTGTTCAACTTCCTATAATCAATGCACAATCTGAGAGAACCATCCTTCTTTACAAACAACACTAGTGCACCCCAAGGAGACACACTTGGCCTTATGTATCCCTTATCAAGCATAGCTTTAAGCTGAAACTTCAACTCCACCAACTTGGGTGTGCTCATCCTATAAGGTGCCTTAGATTTTGGTGTTTCTCTCGGAATCAACTCGATAGAGAAATCCACCTCTCTATGAGGGGAAAACTCTGGAATATATGTAGGAAACACATCCTGAAATTTCTATAAGACATGATACCTCCTCAGGGCTTCATCACCCCCATCCTCCTTCCCTTTGTCACTGGAAACATGTATTGCAAACAATAAACATCCTTTCGTGCGACTGCACTTAGCTTGGATGATATAACCATCCTCACTAAGATAGGCTTCTTCTTTCCCTGCAAGACTCTTTTTTCTCCATCCTCATCCAGACACTCAATGGCCTTGTCATAGAAATCTACCTTAGTCCTATGAATAAACAACCAATCCATGTCTAAAAGCATTCTATATGAACCTAAAGGAAGCAAATTCAAATTTTTTGTTGTAGGCATGCCATTAATATCAAATGCATAAGACTTCATCCAATGATGAACTCTTCTCTTGGTTCTTGTAGCCAACTACACCAACCAATATTCTAGTTGCACTTCCTTATTCATTCGACACTAATCCACCCGGTCAGGACTAATATAGATATAATTTGATCCATGATTAATCAAAATAGAAACAACTTGATCACAAAGCTTATCTTCCATCTCGATAATGGATTCTTGATGATCTTCTTGCATTTTATCAATCGTTGCATAGATGTGGGGAATGCTCTAACCTATATTCCCAACTGTCTATGCCTCCTGAGGACTGTAGATATGAGGCCTTCCACCCTAATACGATGGACAATCCCTCTTGTGATGGTCTCCACCATAGGTCCAATACCTCAAAGGTTTTCTGCCATTGACGTTATTTTTTTGCTCCTCAGGCTGAGACCCATGTCCTCTCTAAGTTGCATTGAACTTCTTCTGAGGTGCCACATTTTCCTTGTCACCTGCATCCTGAGATATTCCTCACTTCTTAGGAAATTTTCCTTTAGTATTTTCATTACCATTCCAGTCACGCTTGAACTCCGGCTTGCACTTTGACTGCTCATAACAATGCTTCAACTTCCTGGTAGCTTCCTCCAATGACCAAGGCTCATCAAACTCAATCAATTATTTGAATGATAATTGAAATCCGGTGATGAATCTTTGGATATTTTCTTTCTCATCCTCGAGATAGGGCACATAACTCAATAGCTCTAGAAATTTGGTTGTATCATGGACCCCATCTTGAGCTCATACAATTCCTTGACCTTTCCATCATAATATCTCTAAAACATGTACTTCTTCCTGAAGGGTCTTTCAAATTATTTCCAAATAAGCTCCTCTTCCTTGATGCCTCTGACATGCTTAACATATTCCTACTATATATCTGTTTTTCCCTTGATACTAAAGGTAACTATCTTGGCTTTTATATTCTCAAACTAATCATGAAATTTGAAGAATTTCCTCATTCTGAGCAGTCGTGCTTCTTCATATTCTAACTTGGTCATCTCACCATCAAAAGTAGGATGCTTGGATTTCTTTAATTATTCTACCAAGTACCCATTCTCACTCCTCTTATGAGAATGTTGGTGTTGATGGAAATGATGTCTCCTAGAAGAAAAACTAGAATAAAATTCATGAGTGATAACCCTTCTCTTAGGTGTATCCAAGAGTCTTCCACTCGTCATTTTATCTTCTTTATCCATCCCATGGCTTTTCTGAGACCTGCTTCCATATGCACCATTAGTCCTTTCTTCCTTTCCGTCCCCGTGACTAATCCCTATCTATCCCTACTTCAACAAATATGAAAGGCTCTGAAGAATAATTGCATTGACTTCAATCTAATTTTTTTTTGGCTTTTTCAAGCCTTTCCCGTGCTTCAATCAATCTTTCATTGCATGCCTCGCAACTTACGATCTTTGCCTTCAAACTTCTCAATGTATCTGATAGATCAAGGGAGTTCCCCTCTCTCTGTTTTTCAACTAATCCCTCCCATCCCACCAATGTATCTTGCAGCCTATAAAGGGAGTCATATGAATTGTACTCATCCATTCTTCTCTTCATCTCTTGGCCTTCTATTTATTTCAACACACCATTATTAGCTAAATAAAATCATACCTCAACTTATTGCTAGTGAGGTTATTGCATTTACACAAGCAAATTCATATTAGCACAATAAAACATATCAAGTGCATAATATAACAGCAATATTAATAAATAACTAACATACATGCATGGAAAACATATAAACAACTAACATGCATGCATATAATTTGAATTTACCTTGAGGTCTAGTACGGCAACCTCACTCTGATACCACTTTATAACACCCCACTCCACATTTTCCCATTTTTACAAGCTCACCAAGATAAACATGAGATGAAAGTTATTATGCATGACCCAAGATCCAAGTTCCAGTTATGGAATTGGGACCTACCATTCTAAAACTTACTGCAAACTCCTAGGGACACCTAATCACCCAGATGTCATAAAACATCCACTAATGATCTTTCCCTGACTTGGAACTAACTTTCAACCATGCTTTACAACCCAATCGCATGCATGCAGTCTATTCCATGTGGTCAGAGGCCTCCAACCACATGCACAAGCCATCCTCCATGCGGCGACAACTGAAAAGCCATAGTTTTATGCCCACGGTCGCAGGTTCAATGCTAGAATTTTAGGGCTAGCCTACATGCCAATGCTCAGAACTACCCAGAACTTTCCAGAATCCAGTCTATGATGATCACAATTCTTCATAATCTATACTTAGGCTCAAATATTTCCCAACTTTCCAAACACATGATAAATATTTAGACAAACACATGGTAAACATAGTAATTATAGGTCATGAATGCATATCTATTCAGTGTTTCCTTAGTTTCATCATAGAGTCATCAAGAAGGATTACTGCTCTCTCAAGCTAGCTCTATCAAACACTTGTTATCTTATGCATTCATATAACAATTCAATAACTTGTCGAATCATAAATAAGATTCGTAACAAGAACACATCATTTAACCATGCATATAGCCAACATTTAACCAGAATGAAGCCATGAAAAACCAGTCATAAAATCAACACAATAACCAATACATGTGCTCATTGATCTTAATAAGAAATAACACAAAATAATATATGCATAAAGCCAACCAAGTCAAGGAATTCCACATACCACCCAACCATAGATTGGGCTTAACCAAATATTTCACTCAGCCAATCACCCTCGTTCCATATTCCAAGCATGAATGTGTGATCACATGGAGTAAAACAAAACAAAACCAACCAGGGAATCTAAAGGATAAACCACCTGTACCCTCAACCACAGTCATTTCACCTAAACTAGTCTAGAAATCACCAAAACCAAAATGAGCTTGGATGCCTCAGGCTTTCTTCACCATCCCCAGAGGAACTTTCCTGTCTCCACCTAGCTATGAAGAGTTCCAGGAAAAAACCATCTTCACTCTCAACCCTTGGGAATTTTCCTGAGACCACCTCAAACAAGATCCAAAATCTATTAGCAATAGAAAGCTTAACCAAAATAGGGAACCTACTACATCATGCCTATCGAGGAAATGGCAAGGCAAGATTGTACATCACTGCACTGTCAATCTAAGAAAATCCCACGACAATGATAGCAAACACGACCAATAAACCAATGCATATACCATACATCAAATCCCAACATGCTAAATCACACATGCACACTATTATCTACAAATCCACAGCTATTTTCTTCCCTTTCTTACAATTGTCCAAACTTCATCTTGTGCTCCCTTTCTTTTCCTTTATTTCTTTCTTTCTTGTGTCCTCCTTGTGTCTAAGTGCTCTCCCTCTCTTGCTTCTTCTTGTCCAAGTGAATGCTAGAATTTCCAAGAGTGTGTGTGGATGTTCTCTTCCTTTTTCCCCTTTACTTTTCCTTCATTTTCCCTTGCATGCATATTCATTTTCTCCTATTCCTTTTATTTCTTGTATTAAATTTCCATTTATTGCCTTTTGCCTTTTCTAGTGCAAATGCCAATTTCCATAGCCAATAAGAAACCACATGTGATTCCTAATGTAATATTTTCCCCTCATTCATCTTGAAATACATGTCTCATGACCTTGGTTTAATTTATTTACATGGAAACTTAACCTGAGGTTGTTACAAATGGAAACTCAAGACATAAAAGTTTTCAATTTTGAAATATAGCTGAAAATGAGCAACATTAGCAACATGTTGCAACAAAAGACTGAGTTGGACATTGAAATTAATAAATTATGGACGTCGATGAGGAAATCGCCTAAGAAGAGGCACAACAAAGTGAGAAGGAAATTCAACAACATAATACAGTTGGATACACAAGTATACATCAACAAGGAAAGTGGAGCATTACAAAATAAAGTATGGAATCCTAGAGAATTTAAAACAACAACAATAGAACAACAACATAGTTGGATGAGTGGACAACAAAAATATAGAGTTTTCAAATGTGGTGGCTTAATAACTAAAGGCACATGATCAGGAGGTCATGAAAATTTTCAACTTTGGACTTTGATGCAGGAGTTTATTCCCAAAGGAAATATTTTTGTTGATTTGAACCTAGAGGAGTATTGGCATTCCCTAGAGAAATTATTTCTTTTCTAATTATTGTAATTTTTCTAAGTTTACATAGCTATAGAAGGAATTTAGGGTAATGATGGTTGAATTATTAATAGTGAAATTTAATGTAACCAATATTTTATCAAGCAAAGTTCAAGGAACTAAATATAACAGGGATAATAGAAGATAAATCTCATATTAGAGATCTTAGGGAATATTAGAAAAAAATCTCGAGGAAGATCTTAGCATTAGTTAGCAAATATTGAGGATCTAAATCTAATTCATTTTAGATATCACCAACTTAGATCCATCTTAAACCCAGATCTATCAAGCACCGAGAGGGATCAAATCTCTTGAGGTGAAAACATTGTTTTTGAGTGCAAAACCTAAGGAAAGGTTTGCACCTCGAGAGATTTGATCCCTCTTGACACTTGATAGATTTGGGGTTAATATGGATCTAAGTTGGTTTCAGTCATGTGTGGCCACACAAATTTTTTTGAAAATATAATTATTTTGATAATTTTAAATATGCTAAATATGTCTAAGATTAATTTGGTAGTTAATTTTAAAATTGCTTGGTTACCTCAATTTGTTGATGAGAGAGATTGTTAGTAACTTAAATGATGAAATATAGCTTTTGAGTGCAAAGTGACAATGTAACAATGTTGAATGATAGAAAATATGTATAATAAGAATATAGTCAACGACAAACAATCTTCATTACAATCAATCTAAAACTATTTTCTTCTACTGTCGTTATTGTCACACCTATTAGTTTTGCCATTTTCTCATATCGATCATATGAAAAAGGTTAGTTGAAATCCTAGACCATTCAAATATTTAACTCGAGCTATTATAGTAAACATCATACCTTTTCTCTGTTTCTCTCCAATATTAATAGTAGTTTTCTCCAAAGTCAATAATTATGACTTATGGAGTGTGAAACCCCAAATAATTTTTAATGGTATTTATTTTCTATTACTACATTGGAATACAAAGTGATTAACAATGTTGAATGATGGAAAACGAGAATAATAAGAATGTATCCAATTACAAATAGTTTATAGTTTCAGGAAGCAAACACTTACAGTAAGTGAACATTTTATTTAGGATGAAAATTCAAGTATTGTGTTTATGATTAAATTA